>BGZK01001419.1:0-156383 GCA_005406025.1 Eumeta japonica
GTCACGCCTCATGCTTTGGGAGACCTCGGCGGAACAGGCTCGACCTCCGCATTCGCATCTGCGAGTGCTCGTTTGAAAGTGCTCACCTCGCATGACGTCAGGCTTACTAACTATTGCTTTTGGCTTTTTTTATGTTCTATGAAATGAAAAATAATTCGAAAAGGAATATTTTCCCTTCTGAATACTATAGGGCATACATTTATTTTTTTGTAGGATCGAGTCTTTCAAGGAACAAATAAATACCAATAATATGAAACACGGACTTAGAATTCACTCATACTTTTCTATTTTTATTAATGATCTTTAATGTGGTTTCATAGATTAATTTTGTATTCTGTATAAAAGACACCTTTTAACCTCGTGACCGCAAAATCGGTTGGGGCATTTTGGCCAAATCTCACCAAATCTCATTTAAAGGGAAGAGAAGAGCAAACATAAAGAATATTTTAACATCATAAAACAGACACTGTAATGAATTGTACAATTATCTATACTAGACATGCTCGATAATAAGAACACATGAAAAAATTTGATTGAATAGATTAAGGGAGAATATCACATGAGGGGCGAGGGTCTATCCGTAACTCATTACCCTCACGGAGGAGGAAGGCGTTCTAATATAAAAATAAAAAACTCTTTCGTAATTAACGGACACCACCTTATAATGAGTGCAATTATCAATGGCAAAGCCTATGGTCTCCTAGCTTTTACATTACATTACAAAGTAAACTAACACTATCATTTGTTACCGAAGTTAATTAAATTTTACAGCTTAAAATAAAGAAAAAAATATTTGTATCACCAATCTACACATAAAGGACAAAAAAACGCTTTCTACATAAAATGATTAGATGAATAAAATTTCAAGTATTATTTTGTAACAATTTCAAGTATTGAAATAGATCTATATCAGGCCTACTAAAGACCTAGGTCTTACGCTCCGGAGCGAAGGTGAAGCAAAAACGACGCTGCGGACTTTTGTATTATGTCTTCGACTCATGGCACACGGCGAGCCCAGGTGCTATGAGGAGTGGACGCGCGCCGTCTGCCCTATATACTCGGACCTTGCTCTAGTTTTGACTGCTTTTGTGACCTTTTTTCTTGAAAGAGAATCCCAACACATGCAAGTCTGTTGCTACCATTTGTATTCGTAATTTATATATATATTAGCATAAATCATTTTCCGATAATAATTTATTTACCGGATCTGACTGAAGAGGTTATGAGTCTTTGTATAATATTTGCATTAGTAATGCGAGTGATGCGTGTGAAAACATTTGATTATACAAATTTTATTTATGGACCACTCGGAACATGAGCCATTTCCAACTCGTGCTCATAATAGACATAATCACTCGCTTATTAGGCTTGTAAAATTATAGCACGATAGGAGTGTAGTCGTTTGAGAACGTCCGTAAGCTGCGGCGGCGTCCTCGACTCCCCCGGTCCACTTTATGCCGACGACGTCATCCAGCGACTAACATTTCAAGGAAGTGATATCATAAATTACAAATCAAATATCTCATCTCAAGGCAGTCGTCGGCATAACCTTCATTCACAGGAGTGACGCGACGCCGTCGACGACAGCGAGTGTCCGTGTCACACGCGATTTATGCTCTCACAGAACATTCTCGCTTCCGTTCTTAAAGTAATTTATCTTATATATATGTCTGACTTATTGCACTGCAAACTTAATAAGACTATATAATTACTTCTTACGCCATTCGCATTGTGGTATTCCTCACTTCGTGTGCGAGATTTATATCATCCTCCGTGTCGTGTGCCCTGCGCGTACGCAGAGCCGCTATGCGAATACTAAATGGACCACACTCGAAGTTAATATACATTAAATAATGGCGTTTTACAACGTCATGCCATCCGGTAGTATAGTGACACAGTCAGTCTTTGTTTTATTTACAATTCAACCGTAATGCGGCCATTGCATCGTCAGCACGGGAGTGTCGGTATTTTGTTTATTTAATAAAATTATGCAGGAAATAATTTGTAAGGTGGTTTATAACTTAAACGCAACACTTTGATTATTCAAAATCTTACATGTCGTTTTAAAAGAATTCGTATCGAATGAAATCAGGAATTGATTATGAGGAAGGCTTACCTACCCTAAACAACGTTTCTTCTAACAAAAAACTAAACTTTGATCGTAAGTAAACAGCCTCTGTTTACACATACTATATCGCTAAGTAGATGTTGTCGATAATCGGTCGGTCACCGTGTACTTTATATTTTTTAGGTCGTTCTTCGTGCCTTTTTTTTTTTCTCTCGCGTCAAGGACCGTCGGCGTATCAAATTATCACACGAACGGAACACTATTATATTCATCACTAATTGTCAACAAACTAACTCAGCAAGTTATTGGTCAAGTGCCCAAGAATTCATGGTTTTAGTGGGCGTGCTCTAAAAGTGGTAATGACATCCAAAAATTTATTTTTTGAAAAAAAGTCTATATCGCCAAACAGTACAAATAAAAATTTGATTGCGTTATGTTCAAAACTTTAGGAAAACCTCTCGTGCCATGCATTGCATGTATAAATGAACACTAATTGAACATTCAGTAATCCAAAGATAGTGATCACCGAACCGAAAATTGAACGTCTCTAAAAGCCGATTTCTTGATTTGTTACAGCCGACAGTTAAACATAAAACAAAAACTGATCAAGGGTAAATTAAACTCGCACACGTAAAATTCCATAACAATAATAAGATTTAACATTAAATGTTTAAAAAATCAGGTTAGTAAAATATGAAAGTTTTGCCAATTAGTCTAATTGTTTTAATAATTGATAATAGACTGGAAGATCCACGCTGTGGTCACCTTGACTGCAGCAGTAAATTGAACCAGCGCGACTACTGAGATACCACACTCTTACCGACAACGGACGTAAAGTAGCAACTTCTGCTACCGGATTTCGTCCTGTGAGAGAGCGTTTCAGTGGTCCCCGCCATCAGATATTCTATGCCTACCCAAAAGGGCGGCATCGCACCGGTGCCTCCTTCGACGTTGCGAGTGTTCATAGGCGGCGATGACCGCCTACTCTTTGCTAGCTATATGTGTGCCTGTCGAAAGTCTTATAAAAATATTAATTAGACGTTTGTATGAATGCCATTATGCCACTATTAAAATTGAGTAAATAACGCTAAAATTTTTGTTATACCATTTTACTTTGTTTTATATTATTATTTGTTATTCAGTGGCCACAGTAAAATACATTCTGAAAAGTTTAAAAGTGTCTATTGTTCAAAAGACGCCCTGTGCTAGATGGACGAGCAGACAGACAGCAGAGACTTAGTAATAGAGTCACATCCCTATTTAGGTGTGGAACTCTAAAAACCGTTACTTATTCATTAATTTTAACATAATAAATTTAATCGCCGTTGCTTGAAGAGATTATTAAAATAACACTATACGGTTTTTAATAATGAACGACTCAAACAATACACAAATTTATGTTTTTGAATTTCTAATCACATAAATATAATCTATTACGAAATAGATAGACGACTCGTTTGAAAAATGTTAAAGAAGACTACCCGTTTCGAAGTCGGGTCGCGTCGTCGCAACGACTGCGTCGCAGTGGTAAGGCCGCGGTCTACGCCGAGTGCCGCGCGCCCCGCGCCGGACGGCAGCGCGCCCGAGATAAGGATGGGGTTGGCGCTTTCGCAAACATTTCACTATATCTACGCATTCGATCAATCTAATAGTTAAGTATTTACAAAAATGAAGTTCTGTTCAAATTACATCACATTACATATGAATTTTTGTCCCAGCGCCATCATCACATATCGTGCTGAACTAAATTGCTTATCTACAAATTGTTATTATAGCTTATTTATGTTCCGATATAATGAATTTAATTTTAAGGTATCATTTTAAGATTTCTCATTTTCTTTTAAGAATCATAAATGCTTTAAACAGGTTTTACGCTTTTTCTCAATTTTCCCTGAGAAAATTTAAAATTTTGTTAAATTAAAAAAAAAACTTTTATTTCAATCGCATTTTCGAAAATCGATATTTCATCAAATTACGATGTTTTAAGGCCCTCAGAAGCCAATAATCAAAGAGATATTGTGAGTGCGCGTGCGTGCGTTTGTAAATAATTGAGAGCTAAAAAAGGTAACAAATAAGATGCATACCAACCTAAAAAATATTATTTCTAAAACACGTAGCAGCAAGTTTTGGAGCTGGCATGCAAGGTCAGCCGTCGCTAAGATTATTATTTTAGGTTCGAGAGTTGAATAATCAGTGTTTTAAACGAATCCGATAAAACAACTGATCAGGCTGGACCGATGATCGAAGTGTTAATACGGATGAAAAAAATGAACCAGGCAATCGAGCAGAGATAAACATTATAGAGTTGCGGACATGCACTTCACTTGGTGATTGCCACCTCGGCGCGCGCCCGCGCCGCGCCGCAATCTCGTATCGCGCAGCCTCTTAGACGCTCGTTCTGTTTTTCGCAACAAAAGATGGTTTTGTTTCAACAAATTTAGCTGAAAGCAGGTCACGGTTGCGATGTTAAATATAATTATGTTCTTGCGTATTTGTACGCAAAAGAACAATTCACGTTTCCGAATTTGATTTTTTTAAAGAATTGTAATTTGAAATTTTTTTGTAAACAATTATGCGTACAAAGTATTGAGTTTTTGAACGTACAATATGTACTAGATACCCAAAAAACCAACTGATTTTATGTAATTGCTTTGTTGGGCAATAAATGTACACCATGTCGTTGCCGTATCTTACCGGACCTGCGTGTGTGTGTTTGTTCTTTTGTGGCACTCTAAAGACCATTCAAGAACCAGCGTTAGCTGATTTTGATGATTAGTACGTAAATCGATTTGTCTCAATCTTGTGTCACTAAAGACACGAAAACGATCAAAATTCAATGACGCGAAAACTAGGCGCCATATAATGAAAACCTAAATGACAACCGATGAACTCTAACAAGTAAGGTATCACTGTTTTATAAATCATTATTAGGTTTCTCTAATCGTACGGGCTGACAGTTTCTAAATAGAACCTGTATGGAGTCCGTTGCGAGCGAAAAGGACTGTATGTGCTTGGAGGCCTCTAGGAGAAATATAGGAGGTCGCGGTATTTTAATTTGGTGGCTGTTGTCTTGGGCCCTCCTAAAGCCTTGCTGGTAAACTCGTTTATGCAATAGGGGAATATAAAATATGGAAAATTTGAAAACTCGTTTCTTAATGAAACCTTCATTATATGCAATAAAACATATGCCAGTTTTTAAGCCTAACCTTTAGTTATTCATTATTTATAAAAGTTTTACCTAAATCTATTCAGTAATTTTTCCGTGATATTCAAACAACCAAAGAAATAAATAGATGAATATACAAGAATCGTAAAAAATGATTATTTTGGACTAAGTGACATTTAATTAGTACGTCATACTAATAGCCATATTTTTTAAATTTCTTTAATTTAAGACTCATATTTGCTACAGTATTATAATTTATACTACTATTCATCATTGTTTGCTTCACTGACCTCAATTTTACCATTTTAAAAATTTTTCGTCTATCAGTATGTCCTTTTATAACTTAAGAATGCTTTGAGTAAGCATGATGAATATTGGTATACAGTTGTAAAGTGTGACTACGAAGTTACTGATGGGCTACGCATGTCGGGTGTCAATTAAGTCCCGGGGCGACTGTATATTTTCTCAGGTAAAGTATTATTGCAAAAAGTCTAGGTTTTTTCTTAAATAACTTTCAACGAGGAATCCAATGGTAACTTTCAATTTGACCTTGGACTCGACCTTTGAGGTTATTTTACTGTCAACTTGTTTTCTTTTTTAATGGAAATCCCCATTTTTTACACCGGCAATCGATACTTAGAGAACAAATCTTACATTGAGATACATACTTGAACCAGATTCAGTATTTGAACTTGAATATTATTTCAAGATATACAAGACAAGTATTTGGAAAATATCTCACATAAGTAACTCAATAGTGATAGGCAAGGAGACCTTTACTAATCATCCACTTCAAAGTTGTTTCTGGGCAACACTAAAAGTGAGAATAAGGGCGATCGTAGGGTTATCAATTTAAAAAGTACTTTCTCTTTCATATAATGTTCAAAGCTGATCACAAAGTCAATGTGATCAATGTTCTTGGTTTAGACATTTGGTAGACTTTTTTTCGTTCATAAGTTCTTTAATGTTTGAAGACAACACTGTACTGAAATTTTTTTCACAATATATCTTCATATGACTTTTAAATAGCACACTAAATACTATTTTGAACATGCGATTTTCCGTTCTATCAATTATTGGTGTGAAAAATGGAAGTTTCCATTAAAAAAAAATCTTTGAAATAACCTTAAAGTCAAACTTAAGGTCAAATTGAAGGTCATCATTGGATTCCTCGTTAAACGTTACTTAAAAAATAATTTTGATATTTTCCAAAAATACTTTACGTGAGAAAATATACAACCGTCCAGGAACTTAATTGACACCCAGTATACTCGTATAATTCTAATGCATCGTATAGCAGTATCAATAATTAATATTTACCTTTGTATTTATTTTGTAGCCATATTCATTTAATTTTATATTTTTTTGTTGTGTGTGGATGTGCGTGAGTGCGCGCGCGCGCCTGTGTGTGTATGTGTGTGCGTGTGTATGAGCGAAACTGCGAACATATTTTGATCACAAAAAACAATAAATATCAATTCTTTAATTTAAGTCCTGCTAAGGAGGGGGTAGCGACTAATAATTAGTACAGAAGTAATCTAACTCAATGCTCACTTTATAATTTATGTCTTTTTTTTTAATTTTAGCTCAATATGTAGTTAGTATTTTGTCAGTATATAATTTGTGTCGACAGACGATATATTTGTTGAAACACTATTTAAGGCTTACAAATATATACGCACGCAAGCACATAAGCACGCACGTAAGCATGCACGCAAGCACGCACGCATGCACGCACGCATGCACGCACGTATGCACTAATGCACGCTGTCATTCACACACGCGCACACCACGCATACACACACACATGCAAATACATACGACAACGATGTTGACATCTGATGAAAACTCGATTGTCCAAAATTGATATTACTAACTTCCGAATCCTACGAAAAATACAGCGTCCAATTTTTTGGATGACATATTTTTTTTAATTTAACCTCTTTTTTCACATAAGAAACTATTAAATTCCACAAACCACATTTAAAAATTTTAATTAAAAAAAAATTCAATAACTTTTAAATAGTAATGAGTGCTCGATTTTTAAGATCTGAGCTAACGAAACACCTCAAATGCTGCGAGCCCTGTTCAAAGCGGTCGCGTCATCCAAAATTGTCTTTGATCAAACATTTCAAAAATAATATTTAGCGCAGTGATCGATGAGCGCTTTATCGATGCACTGTGTCTGGAACCGATTGCTCTTTTGGTGACAATTCGGTCGTCAGTTCGACAATGCCAGGAGTCTTACACGTCAGATTGGTGACCTTTCGACAGGAGTTGAGTAGAAAACTCTAGATATAAAAAACATCGTATCCGGGCGATCGGATCTTGCCCGATGTCATTTAATTTTGTGGTGGGAATATGATAATTTACCACGGGAAAAGTTACCTGTGTTCAATTTCAACAATGAATATTCAGGTACATCGTATAACTACACAATAATTGCAAAATTTACTAAGACCGCAAAAATGTCGACAGCGTGCAATAACCGCGACAATCCATTAGTACAAGACCACTAATAGGTACTTATTACTGGAATATTAATTGAAGTGGGCGGTATCTAACGACCAGCTCGGTCGTTAGTCCAGGTGGACAAGTGAAGAATGTAGTTCGTCGAGGCGTTGCTCTGGATGCGCGCGCGTCGGGACGATGACGCACCTTGTACAAATACTCATCGATACAGAAATAAAACACAGATTTAATTTGCTTGATAAACAGTATTTATGTTCATACATACATCTTGCTAGTTTTTTTAACGATTGCGTTAAGAAAACCCTTAATCCTGATTTAAATTCAACATAATACATTTTAAATACTACTTTATATTCATAGACATCATTTAAATTTACCTAATAAAATTTAGATAGAAAAACGTTTAACAAAAAAGAAGTAGGATACGCCGTTTTTCATTATCAAAATATTAAATCAGTCGATGTAAAATAAACATAATTTTAGAGCGTGTTGTTTTGAAACAATTTCTCGTAACTGAAGTCACA
The DNA here is from genome assembly GCA_005406025.1 of Eumeta japonica. Classification (NCBI taxonomy): domain Eukaryota; kingdom Metazoa; phylum Arthropoda; class Insecta; order Lepidoptera; family Psychidae; genus Eumeta; species Eumeta japonica. The sequence continues at coordinate 8,231 of BGZK01001419.1, forward strand.
TTTTGCAATATGATTCGGTGGTGTACATGATTGAAAAATATACCCAATGCACTTAGTGACAATGCACCACGCATTGCGGTCTCACGCTTAAGTAATCGTGTTCATTCAAGAGGTAATAATAATATATCATAGAATATGTCATGGAATTGAACAGTAGTAAGACTCATTATGATCGTTGTGGAAAATTGAGTGTTTTGTGCACCGACTTAAAGTATTGAGTCGAAAATCCAAAAAAATAATTATTATGCACGTTCTAATCACAGCTAGTCCATTATCTGACGGAATATAATTAGGTGTTACAAAAGTGCACGTTTTTAAACAAACGACGTAGTGTGAGACCGCAAGATCCTGCGTTCCCACCGACTACCAGTTATTGTATACGATTAGGCATTTTATAGGCAACATCAATAGTCACCTCTGAACAGTTCGATCTGATCGTACGATTTTGTGTGCTATGGTGTAATATCCTGGATACAGTTCTTGAAAATTCTCATGTTACTTCCCGGGTTCTGCGTGAATAAACTTAGTTACGTATTCCCATTCTATTTTCCATCCTTAGATATAACCAAAAAAGTGACAAAAAGTTTAAAAATTGTAGGTTTCGTCTCGGAATTGTTAATTTTTCATTTCTCGGTAATATTTTGACCAGTGACCAGACTACCAGAATGGCATTGGAAACGAGAGTACTGACAAAAGTATCGTTTAGAATGTCAAAAGCCTCTGCTCCATACAGTCCATATATACAGTAAACGTTTGAGTATAGTGGATTAGTTCGTTCGTAGGAAACTTGTATTTTTTACACAGAGTTTATCGATCACATTTATCTTTCGGTTTAAATTACCTTTTTATCGCTCTATTTGCATGAATTTTCATATGAAAATTTTATTTTAATTTGTCAATCGAGTCAAAATATTTATTTTAAAATCATACGTATCTATTGTTCTCGCCAGAGCTCTATGTCGGTGTGCAATTAGCGCCATAGGGTGGCATTAAGCAAAATATAGGCTTTAGTTAAAACCTTATTCAGGCCTACGTGACGCTACCTACGTAGACATCGGAATGCGTCGAATTTCACATTAGCAAAGTAGTTTGGCGTCTCCTGTAAGTGCACGAAGTGCGTACAACAATCGATGGCAATGAGCTGTCGAGCGAGCGCCCGCGCAGAATTTGACGGGAACATTGTGATAATGTCGTCCGGTTCGAGTTAATCACATTCGATAAACGTCATAAATATCCATTAGGAGACAATTTTACGCACGAAGGAATCGGTACTTACAGTTGTTTGTGCGCCCGCGCCGCGTCATCGCACCTGCGCCATGACTTCGGGTACACACTTAATATGAAATAAAATATTATAAAAAAAATAATTGACCCGCAAAATGTCATACTTCTCGATACTTTTAATTAATACCGATAATAACCAAACGGCCGGCCACCTGTTGTGCGTAATACACGTGCCGAGAGGTTAATAAAACTAAGTTCTGTTTCGTTTGCTTTCAGAGGAAGGAAATTCGAGCGTCAACATGTCGCTCGTGGACTCGTACCGGAAGTTCATGGAGGCCAACAGCGGTGAGTGCTCATTGTTTTCAACTTTATTTCAAACCCCCTTCTGTTAGATCTCGCTATTTCATATCTGTGACCATTCGATATATGAATTTTGTGTTACAAATCAAACAGAAATTTTAATTTATGGACGCCCACACCGAATTTCTCGAATTGATCTATTTGAATCTCAGTTTTTTTTTTGTGATCTCTGGGAGATGATCGTGGGTCTATATAAAGTTTAATTTTGAGAGGTAACATCTTAACTCTCGGTGCGCGGCGGCCGGCGGAACCAACATCATGCACGCCACAGAATTATGCAATAGCGAGCAGGGAGACGCGCGCCAATAATTTTCTAAAATAGGGTTCTCTGTAACGGCTTCAAACTGGAGAGCGCCCACGCCGTATGTCTCACAGTTGGTTTTTATATCGCTAACTCCGCTCGTGGACGACCGACTACATTGGACCGGCGCGGATGGTCTTAAGCCCTTCTAGTTAAAATAAAGAAAAAAATGAAAGGATTACGCTCCAGTAGAGAACGAAATGACAAAAATCTGTCACAATACTGTGAAATCCGTGGCATTAATATCCGACTGGAAAATTTAAACAACAATTTAACTCAATATTGAGGCTAAATCTTGCTCATCGTCGGCAGTACTCTAAAGCTAGCTAATTCTGTTGTCCACATCTTAGTAGTTTGGATATAAAATTTAGACAAGTTCATGCTTAAAAAAGTTCAAAATTAAAATGTTTTTTAAGGACACACATTCACACATACGCGTGACCCATAAACACGTTGAGTTGTTGCATTGAGTTGAGTGCATAGTCTTTTCTTTGTGTTGCTCTGATACTACGGAAGTCTAATATCGATGTGTGCGGCACTGAATATGTGCGTACGTAAAAGAAACGTTGCGCTAATATTCGCAGGTAGTAGCGGCGCGAGGCAAGGCACCGCCGCACACTAGTTATATAAATCAATGACAAAAATGTCATAATTACACTAAGGTACGCCTTACTTTGAACTTCAATGAACACCATAACAAAAGTAGTAATTAATACGCTTTTATAAGCTAGGGTTGTATCTATGTATGCAACAGAATCTTTGAGCATAATTTTACTAATTTATAGAAGTCTGATTAATTTGAAACTTTTCATACGTGTCAAGGTCCAATGACAATACAATAATTTGATAAGTTTATCTCATTATCCTGATCAGGATCGCCAGGATCGAATAATTTCGTCACGTATTGTCTGCGTGAAAGCAAGTGGCTTATTACTGTTACTAAATTCTATTACTGTTTTGTAATAGAATTTAGTAACAGTAATGAGAATTATTATTAATTTTGGGTGCTCTATATACGAAAAATGTGGCACAAAGCGCCCCAAGCTTTTTCCACAATAATACTAGTATTTTTCGTCATTGTTCATTATTTTTTCGGCTCATATTCAGAATTATTTTTCACTTTTTAGTTTGATGTGCTTTAAAAGCATGTTTTTTTAGTTTTTTTAAACTATATTTATTTTTTACTTTTTAGTTCGATTGATTTTTAATAATTTTTTTCGTTCAATTTGAGCTTGACCGTAGAAATTCAGTACGCATACGCACCATGTACGATTTTATCTTTATGCCGTTAGTCTATATATCAATTTTTTTCTTAATCGCACGAACGAGCTTTTACTTCACACTGCTTACGGCTACGTGTATGGTCTCAGATATACATGAAATAATGTATAAGAGTAGAAAAAATAATATTTGTAACATTTAAATTTGTATATTATATTGTTCTCCTCAATTTTTTAACAATAAATTTCGGCCACTGGACGAACATTAGTTTAATAGAAAGTGCTACATTCCGTCCAAAACCGAGAATAGACAATGTCAAGGCGTCTTTTGGAAACCGCGTTCTGCATCAGCAGTGTACGCGCCAATTGAATTCATTCACTTTCGACATGGCGTGCCGATAGACATCTTCGACAGGTCTGTGATATTTATCTACAAGGGTCACGAGTATAGCATTGCAGAAAACGTAGGCCGAGGGCGACGTTGGCGGGGGGCGGTCGGCGGGCGGGGCGCACTCATTCAATTTTGCAAGTCACCATTGTCGGTTAAAAGTTCCACGGGTTTCTCAACCGGCGCCTGAGGTCGCACGCACTCGCGGACGCCCCGCCCCCCGCGCCCCGGCGCCAAGAGCGACGGCTACCTGTCACTTGACATTCTGTCCTACTGCATTGACACATCGAAGACAATCACATAAAAATATGTACGTCGTTGCCGTCAAGCGGCGTGATGTCACTCGATTACATCAAGCATGGAAAGTCTAGACTACCTTTTACGCTAATGCAAGAAAAAAAGCTAATCCTCGTCTATGTTTTCTAGTTTTAGATTCAAACACGCCTTAAAATCATTATTCTATATAAGTTTTTGCCCGTAACTCCGTCGATTTGGACGCTCCGTCCAGCACATTTCTACCGTACCTGCAATTCCACACCGACACAAAAAACGAAGGCCAAATTTGAAATCGCAATATTGGAATTAGATGGACGTATCTACCAAAAATTTGATAACTATTTCAGATTGACATAATTGTATTATCAGTATTTCACAAATTCCATGAAACAGAAAACTATAAAGAATTATTTCAGTAGAACCAGAAAAACTTATTCTTTGGTTATTGATGTATCAAAAATGCAAACATAAGAGAAAGTGTCAAAGGAAAGGAACAACTTCAGTATGTGTTTTTACCGCGAGGCGCATCAATGTAACACTATGAACTTAGTATGGTGTAAAATGAACATAACAGATATTGAAATTTAATAAAAATACAATTAACATGTTATGTATTTATAAAAATTAATTTCTGAAGGCTGATAATTTACACTGTCAATATTGTGGTTCATAGTGCATGTATATTGTAGCATCTATTTATTTTTTGTACATTTATATAGAAATCGAATTACTGTATTTGTTCATAAAATGGAACTTCTTAAAAAAATTGCCATATTATGTTCCCAGTAGCGAATTGGTTCAGAAAATGCCATTCGTTCAAAAATGGTATTTCGTGAATGCGTGCATGCACATGCGTGTTGCGTGTGTATACACGTAGAATTTTAGTGCCTCGTCCCGGCTTTGTCCGGCTCTATAGGCAGGTTACTTCTAGTGGGTGGATGAGGACAGTAATGTGACAAAATTTTAGCAGCTATCTATAGACATACTGCTTTGCTACGCTCAAAAAGAAATATATATATATCTAAAAATTGTAGAAAAAGCGTTTTATTATGCAGCTATTAATACCACAAATACATTCTCTGTGTTCATATATAGTAGTATGCAAATTTTCATGGTGATCAGTTGAATTGTATAAAAGTTGGTATGTTGCAGCGCCACCTGTTAAATTAAAACAAAGAGGATAGCGTAAAAACCTTCTCAACAAAAAATGCATATACGTGTCAAATTTTATGGTGATCGGTAGAATGGTAAAAAGTTAATACGCTGCAGCGCCACCTGGTGAGAAGTTATAACAAAGCGGATATCACAGAACCTCCTGCATTTAAAAAACATGATGATCGGTCGAACGCTGTAGGAGTTTACAGTAATATATACATGTTTAAATATAACAATATAACTTTTCCACTGTTAATATGGAATGCGCCCTTAAGCGTGCTTCATTCATTCTTCAAGCGTTCATCTTGGACAAGTTCGAAAACGAACTAACTGGACTTTAGTTTGTAAATCGTAGCCATTTAAAATGTTTAGGATATCAAAAAAAGTTATTTCATTGACTTTTTCATCGAATAACTTTTAAATGATAGGACTTAGCTTAGTTTTAAGGAATTTTTGCCTTCATTTATACTATTCTGTGTAAGTGGCAGTGAGAAATGTACTTTCATTTTGCATGTCAAACGTCATTTTTTATTGGGATAATGATGTACCGAGATTTCAGTTTAATTGAAACTGAATTTTGTTCAGTAAAATTATATTTTCTATTTGACATGGAAAATAACTCACATCAGATAAATTCTTGATTTTACATAAATAATTTTTAATTTACCAAAACCACTGTTAGGGTTCCAATCCAAAACGGAAAAATAGGAACCCTTATCGTTTCGTCATGTACGTCCGTCCGTCCGTCCGTATGTCACAGGCATTTTATTTAAAAACTGCAAGATGTATATTAATGAAATCTGTAGTATATGTATATATATATATATATCTGTCTTGTATGAACCGTTACTTAGTTTAGTAGTTAAATAACAAAATAAATATTTCAAGAGAGGGCACTCCATACATCTAACAGAAGCTGAAAAAATTTTTTTCGTAAACATTCTCGTGTAGCACACATTCCAACAATATGTACAAAACATCTGAAACAAACACGAAGGTATAACGCCTAATAAATACTTTCAACGAAAATTATTTTGAATATGATCAGATATTCTATTTTTGAGTTACATCCGAAAAACTGTGCATCTCACCAAAAGGACGTAAGTGCTATGAACGAACATACGCTCTTTTACTGGTGCACTTTATTTTACACTAGTTTAAGGGTATAGTAGACATACCTATTTGTTTCTCTAATTATAGGCGACTAAAGTGCTTACACCTGTTCTGTGCAGAAAACATGGAAAAAAGTGGAACGACTCAGTTTTTTCATCTGTAGTGCATTTCTTTGTAGTAACGACTTTGGAACCCTACAGTGAGCGTGGTCCGACATACTCTTGACCGGTTTTTTTTTATTTATGTGCATACATAAATACACACAGGACCTTTTGATCGTAAAATTTTACGTGATTGCCAATTTTATGCGAGCCATAACAACAATGAATCTTGTACGCCATTCTCACTGCTAATAACATTCATTTCAATGTTCGTATTAATTACTCAAAATGACGTTTACCTAATTCATGTTTTTATGCACGTTTATTTCTTATTTTAAATCACTATAATGAGTTACTAAGAGTCGCGAGGTCTTCACCGCGCAAGCGCGCGGACGCCGGTCAAAGGCGACCGCATTAATTACAATTCTATTTTCTTTATTTAATGAATCAAATATTTTAACTACTTATATTAAAGAGAACTGGATTCTACAAGTTTTAAACTTGAATACTAATAATTTTAATTTATAAAAAATCCAATGAAATACTAGCAATAAAAGCATTTTAAACGGCAAATATACAATTTACTCTTCCAATTTTTTTTTTTGAGTTGTAATGTGCGTATTTTGAAGCAATAAATTGAATATCAATAGACTCTCAATAGACTCAAAAATTAAACTTTGATGAGTGTTCATTATCTACATTCAATCCTTTCGAATTTAGTCACAATAAAAGGAATAAAAGAATAACTACCGCTAAAACTTACAACACACTGGGGATTAATGAAATTTATTCGGGCTGAGTCCAGTCATATGGAAACAGATTGATATCCATACAATTATTGAAAAAAAAAACTATAAAATATAGATTTTTTTACCTGTGAACTTTATACAACTGATAGAAACAATTTACTAAAAATGTCTATAAAAAGAGAACAGAAAATTTGTATGATGTCGAAGACCTGAAATCTGTACTGAGAGAACGTGAAAATAAATTATGATGGTGATGCGATAACTGGTGTAAAATGAAACAGCTAAAGTATCGGAAAAGACACCGAACAAGTGCACTTGTTCGGTGTGGTTTCCGAACAAGTGCAATTTGACGTTGATCCTGAATCAATATACATAATAGTGATAATACGTGACTACTGAAGATTTATTAAAAACTTAGATTACGGCCGTCTTTAACGATGATACAAAAGTTTGTAAAGGTGAAATTATCACCTTTAGCTGTCCTGTGAAATTATAAAATGTAAGATATGTTAATTTAGTTTTTATGTCACGAACTGCAGACTAGAAATATATTTTACCCTAATAAAATTCTCAACGTTTTTCTAAAAATTATAAAGCTCATCTAAAACAAATTCAACATAAATACTAAGGGTATCTCATAAGTAATGTCTGTTTTCATAATTATAATTCATACGCTTCTTTTTGTACATTTCATAACTTATTACAACAAGTATCTAGTTTTATAAACAATACAATCCCTTTACTTACTTTTAACAATACTGTCTGTGTTGATTGACAAGACAAGACGTTTTGATAAAAAAAAAGTACAGGTGTACGTTTTGTTAGAACATTATTGGAAAAAAAAAATAAGGTAGCCGCGATAACAAGGAAAATATTTGTAATTAAGTTGAAGATACAGTCACCGAGCGAGCAGCACGGTGTTGGTTAAATCGTTTTAACAGTAGAGATTTGACGCTGGTAGATCATCCGCTCCGGACGCCCATTTGCAAACCGACCTAGTGTTGGCACTCGCATTATCGGTTTTCCTTAGGCCTTCTAAAGAAATTATACGTCGTCAAATAAAATCATTGGGGAAACCTATAGAAGTTGCTGAATAGTGCCCCACGCTTTAAGTAGATTCTAGCGAAACGTTGAGTAGAAATGTGCAAACAGCTCCTTGACCTGCCAAAAGATGATTGCTTTAATGAATGCAATGTTACTTTCGATGAAAAATGGATTTAATTAAAGAATATAGACTGGAAAATTAGCGGTTAAACAAAGGGCAATAACCTGAATCCACCGTGAAAAGAGGCCGAATCGAACAGAAAGTCTTATTAAATATCTGGTGGAGTTATAAGGTTTAATGTACTTTGAAACAACTATAAATGGTCGAACTGTCACTGCCGACATATATAGTGAATAGCCAGCACAAACAATAGGTTTATTGCAAAAATATTTAGGTTTAGTAAACCGAAAACGGGTGTTCTTACATGACACTGCAAAATTACATATTACGAAAGTTATGAGAGATGGGATCACAGGGTCGAAGAAATTAGTATCGAACTCCTCCCACATCCAACATTTATTCCGGACCTTGCACCATCAAACTACTATTTATTCAGATCTATGATGAGATTGTTACGTGAAAAGCATTTGAATCCAAAGATGTTGAAAATGCAATGCGGCAATTCATTGTATCTAAGCTCAAGGAATTGTTTTACCAAGGTTTCAGAGAGCTCGTTGAGATTTAAACTGAAATAATGTATTACGATGGACTATATTTTGAATATTGAAGTTTGAAAATTCAATTAACAAAGTGAATATTAAAAAGCATCGCGGCCGCCGCTGTTTAGTTGTGCTCTGTCCATCCTCATGCCACAACCACATAGCTCGTAGCTCGGTCATTATAGAGCTATTCTAATGTATTGCGAGGTGCTTACCTCGTATGAACCGCCATACAATTTTGTAAGGTCATTATAAAAAAATTGTGGAGGCTTTCACAAACACAAAAATTGAAGCATGATTTTTTTCACATACTCCATTATATGGACGAATTTAGGTTGAACTTGAGTTTTGAACATTTAAAAATAATCGAACGAATAAGGTTTATATATTAATAAAAATATTTACAATACAATCTTTTTGGACAATCCGTAATTCACAGTATTCAATAGTGAACAATGTAGGTACTCACTCATATGGGCATAATGCTCGTTTGAGTTAAACTTACTGCATATGACGGTGTTCTTTCATTAATTGGTTAATACGGAACCTTGGCTTTGAGAGAACGACTTCTATCTTAACCGATTTTTAGTATTCAATTATCAGCCGCAATTGTATGCTGTATATAGTACCACTTTCGTAAATGATATATAATTATATTAAATGGTTTCAGTCGGGTTTAATTTCTTTCATTACATTTAATACTTTAAGGATTTAACACGAATTTTAGTTATCTTTTTGTTGTTTATTATTTCAACCGTTATTAGTATTTTATTTACTAATATATGGCTGCCGACTTCTTTTGTCCCTGTACTTAATTCTACATTCTTTCATTTTTCTAGTCTGGTAGTGTCTCTAATGATGTACAACACATTTCATGAGAGCGCTGGCGGCAAACACTTTAAAAACGTAAGTCTTGTCAGGACGATAACAGAACATTGGTTATTATTATCATCTCTTGTGCATCTAAACAGTGCAAACGGCAAAAAAACTTTCACGCTCTGTGTGATCGACGCAGTTCATGCCAACAGGCGGGCACACGCTCGCCGGAAGCTTCCATTTTGACTCCCGACGTTGGAAAACGGGGTTTGTTTTAAGGTAGACGTGAATGTCTGTCTATTGCATTGTGACATCGTAGTACCTAAAAGGGCGGAACGATTTCGTTGTTGTTAATGACAGTTACTTACTCTAAAAACTGAATACATAGATATTCTCTGCGAATATAGTACATAGATAACGGAGGTCAGATAGCTCTCGACGAAAGGTAAATGATGTAAAACTAAACGAAACGAGTAAATTACTTAAAATGGTTAGCTAACGATATTAAATAAAATAGATATCAGAGGTAAAATAATAAACATTATCAGTAATAAATTTTGTTTGAAACTGAACTCTATACCTACCTATTGTATACACAATGTTGAATGACGTATAACAGATACATGTATTGTTTTTGATAAGTATACATGGACAAAACTTCTGATCTTTATGTCGTGAAATATCCATTCATGACATATTGTTTTTTTATCAAAAAAAATCTCTTATTTATTGCTCAATGCCTATAGTTTTTGTATGTGTAGTTACGTCGTAGAACTGAATAGTTACGTTATATGTAAATTTCGACAATGTACAGCATCGACAAAGACACGCATGAAGGCTGAAAAAGTGCAGGGCGCCCGGGGAGGGCAGTTCTCGGGCCCGTGCGCACTTAGCCGTGTTCTTTCTTCGCACTGTCCCATTAGAGTTACGGAACTCCACACTTGCGAACCGAATGGCCCGGGCCGCAGAGCGGGGCGGGGGCGGCGGCGCGCGCGCCCGCTCGGAGCGCTAATGTGTTTTTGTCGCGGCAGGCGCTGCCCCTGCCGTAAGAAGCCGACCGAGTGCGGGTCGGAAACGCACAACGAAGGTCCGAGCCGAAATACGTATATGTATTTGTGAGAACGATTTAGTTTGTTTTGGTTTTGGCTATAGCCTTTATTTTATAAACGTACGTAATAGGTCGGGGAAAAAGGTTTTTTGTATTTCATAAATAAAAAGTTGTAGTAAAATCTCTTTGGTTGTGGTGCTTGTATTTTCTAGTTTTTAAGGCATTAAATGTATGACATTGTAAGAAAAGAAATATAAAAATTATAAACATTCTCCCGCCATTTTCCTATTGTTTTTCTGTCCATCAAAATCTAACGTAGAATTTCGATATATTTAAAGTTTTATTACAAAAAAGGAAAAAAAAATGTGACGTTTATGGATCTAAGGCAGTGTCGGTGAGAGTAGCACAAAACTGATTCAAGCGTTTTCAGTGCGACAATTTTAATGTTAAAGATGAACCTCACTCTAATCAACCTGTAACGCATAGTCAATGTCATTTTGAAAAAAGTCGATCGGCATATGAGTTCTTACGATATAGCTGAAGAGTTAGGGATTGACTACAAAACAGTTTTGACCCATTCGAACAAAGCTGGATATACAAAAAAAAGCTCGATACTTGGGTCCCTCACGAGCTCACTGAAAGAAATCTCATGCATCGTGTACTTATTTGCGATTTTCTACTGAAACGTAATTAAACTGAACCGTTTTTAAGAAGATTGATTACTCATGATAAAAAATGGAGTACCTACGACAAGAACGTGCGTAAAAGATCATGAACAAAAGGCAAGCAAACTCCACAAACGATAGCGATACGGGATTAACTCGCAATAAGTTTATGTTATGTGTGTGGTGGGATTAGAAAGGCTTTATTTATTATGAGCTTTTATCACTTGGCTAAAGCACCAATTCGGATTTCTACCGTCAACAGATGTTAAGATTCAAGCAAGAAGTAGAGAAAAAACTTCAGGTATTGATCAACAGAAACGGTGTAGTTTTCACCAGGATAAAGCCAGACCGCACACATATTTAGCCATTCAGCAAATATGAGAGTTTGGTTGGGAATAGTTAATGATTCCATCACATAGATCTGACTTTGCACCTTCAGATTTTCACATGATTCGGTCTGAAACAGAATTTTTTAGGTAGTGTTAGGTTAACATTAAGGGAGAACTGTCAAAACTACTTGTCGCAATTTTTTGATCAGAAGTCCCAAAATTTCTACAGTAATGGGATTATATCACTACCTATAAAATGGCAACATGTTTTCAAATAAAATGGCTTATATATATTATAGCACGAACGGTACCTTTCGTGAACTTCAGGGATACTTCATCAGTAAACTTCAATTCTTCAATGAAAGATAAGCTGAAGTTGTTTATTGTATGTTTATGTTTATTTTACCACTTCTTCAGTTTCGCTATTTATGAATGTCTTGCATACTCAGTCTAAGACTTCGAATATTTAACAAAAAAATTACTATTGAGATCTTTGTATTTGGGAGTGAGCCCTCGTCAACTCCTCCTATCCCCGACTGATTCTCAACTTCCTATTTCCTTGTTTTTCTCCAGCTCGACCTTTAGACCTTAGTTTGAATTAGTGCATCAAATCCAAATAGAACCCACGTGTGCGGGACTGAGCACGGAGGCCAGATGCCTCACACGCTATCTAGTCCTATCTCAGCTACTATTATTATATGTATATCTACGTACATATATGATGATAAATTTCCTTGAATTTGTATACAAAATACGAAAAAAAAAACCTTTTCTCCGACCTTATATGTCTCGAAAACGATATGCATACTAGATGAATGATTTAGTAATGTTTGACAAAAATTATAAGATACTTGGTGACTTTGATTGTGGAATTTCCTCATAATTACCAATACCGTCAGCTCTACGTCTCACCTCAATATTCGTAATTTGCTTAACAACGCCGAGCCTGTACGCGTCTATCAGCACTCAAGGAAGGAGAAACATTTTATAATGTTTAAAAACAAAATATGTTACATATCGTATACTAACGAAAAATTAATTCACTTAAATGCGGTGAAGTAAATATTCGGAGTTCAAAGTTATTTTCGATTGTTATTTCAATTTTCCCATTTAAAAAACTTCTCCTATTTCGTAACTTTAATTCCTTTCATTGCTCACTACCGCCACTTAAACTTCATGTTGCAATATTAACCGAGTGTAGCTCGTTACTGAAACTAATTTCTGATATTCACTAGTTCACAGCTAATACATACAAATTTGTTTTTGGGTTATTACATTTCACATTTATATATAATTGTTTATTTGTTCTTTTGATTAATGACCATCACTATAACCATTTAAGGTGAGTGTTCTAATGACTATAATATATTTTCATACATACGTAATATTTTTTTCCAACTACGTTTAGATAAAATTTTGTATATTTACGTGTTCTAAATAAAGAGATGGAGTCAACCGTGGGTCGTTCCACATGTTACAGCGAATAATCTCAGATAATTATCACCATAAGACACCGCAAGACGCCGAACGTTATGCAGCACATCGACTAGAACTTATTGCACGTACACATAAAACACGCGCTTTGCCAGTAGTTCACAACTCTGAAGTTAAGTGGATTACAAACACAAGATTTTATTTCGCAAACACTGAATAATCGACACTTGTTTTCTTTTATTATATCGGGGGGGGGTCACTAGCCGCTCGCGTTCGCGCTCTGCGCAGGCTGTGCCGATTCAAGTCGGCCTTTTATTTTATTTAGCATTAAAGCGCTCCGAGATACGATTATAAACTACTTGTATATCCTAAAATCGTAATTGCTTTTAATCCAAAATAAAATGACGAATATTTGGACTATATAAACAGTTCTGCGATTAACATTTAGTAATTCATCTTTCATCTTCTATTCGCGTATAGTTTAAATACAACCCTTGATGACAAGACTTACAAAACTGACTGGACCACCTCGAGATCCACTTTAATATGCAATTTACAGTTAAAAAGTGTAGTGACCAACTAATCTGCATAGTAGTCAGACTCTATGGAGACGTAGAGCTAACACGGAAACCGACCGATAAGCGTCCCCTCTAGACTTGTATAGCTCACCGCGCCGGCCACCGACAACGCACACGCAGGTGTCCTTCGCTCGTCGGTCGTTAGTCGGCTCGAAGCGCGCCTCCGACACCTCAAAACCTCGTTCAGTTCAAAAAGTCGTTCGAAAACATTCTCTCTCGTCGGTCGTCAGTTCTACGAGCGACTCAGCACAATCACTTTGACGCGGTACTAGTGTGGTTAAAAGGTATGTTTCAAATGGGTGCAGTAGAAATGCAAGTATTTCGAATTGAAGTTAAAGGTCTCTATATATGGTGTATGCATTTGTAATGCGATTGTCATTGCAGTTTAGTTCAAATTCCGAATTAAAATAAAGTAGCGACATGCATTTAATATGAAGATCCTTGTCGTAAAAGCTCGTTTAGGCTCCGATACGAGCCTCAGTTATCGACTTTATTTGTCGATAAAACCGGAATTTGAACTTAAAACCCGTTCCTGTCCGAGGAGGTCACTCGAGCGCACCGAGTTGACATGTCGTTGGGCACAAAATGGTGTTTCATTTTTATTTTCATAAGGACACCTAATGTATTAGCAATAGGACGACGGCGTCTCGCCGACATTGGAGGCTCTCTCGAAATTCACGTAAAAGAAAAGCTTTAAAAATCTTGCATATTTCATAAACTTATCAATTTAAGACCCATCACTGAGTGCAATAATATTAGAGATTTATTTTAGCTAATAGTCAAACTATAGGAAAAAAACCAAATAGTTTCTGATGATGACGTATTTTTCCAACTAACAAATGCTATTATTTATATAATAATGCACAACCATATATCTCTGATCATTTTGTACATCCTAGCACTATTTTTACAGATTTTACTTCCCCGTCGTTTACTTCAACATACCCTTATCCAGTACAGGTCTTTTTAACTTGTTTTTTTTATGTTATACTCCTTTAGATATGTTAAGTTGTATTTTTAATATGTGACGGAAGTTGCGTGCGTAACGTAACACACCAGGAAGTTAGTTTGTTAGTCGTTCAATGTAATTAAGTTATGTAAGCATTGTAAGTGTTTTAAATATAACAGTTATTGCTTACAACTCAAAGTAAGTGCTGGAAACAATACGAAATGAGTAGTGCAACTCAAGTTTATAAGTAATTATTCAAGTAAATTATCATAAGTCTATCAAAGACAATTTTATTATTTACTAAAAATATTAGAGATCAGTCCAAAAACGCTCTACTTTTGTTATGAATTTATCTTAATCTAAAAAAAAATGGTTGTCTGTAAAGTCGGTTTACGGACGATAATTTTACGTGATAACGTCATAAAAAAACAGTGATGAAAAATTGCTTACTTTTATGAATTGAATTGAATTATTATCACTGAATTATCATAATTTTGTATAATGCAAAGAAGTTAATTGAAAATTACAATTTTTTCGATAAATTAACATTTATTTGCACTTGTTCATTCAAATATTTTTTACTTAAATTATACAGATTAATTAGAAGTAACAATGTTCTATTAATAATTTATTTACAACTTATATACGTGTGTGATATTTAAGATCCTCCAATCTGCGTTATTCTGGTAAAGATAAGACGATGATAGAAAAACTAGGAAAGCAAGGCGAGTGTTTCAAGTGTAATGTGCCTGGAAGAAGTCAAATCGATGGTTGTTCCTCTCAGCGTCGTTGACTTGTTAATATCTGATACGCGTTCAAGATTGTACATATCTTTCATGTATTTGGGGAATGTGTCATCATTTGTCATGTTTGTGTTGAAGTCGCCGCAAAGAAGAATTGGTACATCGGCATCAATATCCATCAAGAACGGTGGCACATATTAGCTGTTGTGCACATAAGTAACAAGTGCTTGGTACAGCAACATGCCAATGTTTTGGATACTCGTTGCAGAACGAATATACACGGCGACAAGTACAAGTTTAAACGTTATATCGGCAGTGAAGCATGTAATTTTGACCGACCACACTTCACCTGTGTTTTTGACGACTCGAGTTATGTCCGACAAAGCAACTTAGAGATCTTTGGCCGTGGATGTCGATGATAATTTGCGATAAATCGCTCCTCCATCAGCTGCGTCTGTATCAGAATCCGATCGATTGATTATTCTGCCGGGATACGCACTCAGCATTATTGACTGGAACTGGATTACAATCGTCACGCGTCCACGTTTCAGTCAAAACCAAATGATCAGGCCTTGGTATCACTGCATCCGTTTCAATACCCGCGCAGTGAGCAGACAAACTATGAGAATTAAGGTTTGTCACTAGAGTTTATCTAGTGTTATTGTCGCTAATTAAATGTAAGAGTTAATTACCTTTTTTGCTACAATTATTGTAATAAACAATGCAAACCACATTAACTTTTCACCTCACTTTATAAACAGTTGACAAAACAGTTCACGTGTAGGTTGTGTGCGGCCGCTGTCTCTCTTCTACTCGGACGCAGAAATAGTGTGTCACAAGCCGATCGTGCCTCTGTATTGTTCCGCGCTCTCACTTGCACGCTCGGCTCAGGTTGAACGTGACAATGAGTCATGCTTTTTCGTGCGCGCAGCCGGCGTTCATCGACTTATAAGACGTTATCACATCAAAAATTTTATATATATAAATGTATCATTTTAATTTTAGTATCCGATTAAACGAGAGTTAATTAGGCTATTTCGAGTTTGCTGTGGGAATGTGATGATTCCTCTCAGGAAAAATTAGTGACGTAAGTTTCCGAAAGTAGATATTTAAACACAAATAAGCTTTCAGTGATACGAAAGAAATTCTTTAAAATCATTAGAAATAATTCTCAGAAATCAATTATATACAAAATTTATTTTGCGCATTTATTAGTAATTGTTTAATACCTAACTGCTAATAGTAATTTTTATGACATTCACCTTAGGAGATACATTTTTGATAATGATACTACCTGTTGTCGTAGCAACGATGACATGTGTTGCCATCTGTTGTTCAATAGTTACATCAAACATGAATATGGTATCACAAACTGACAACAGCGAGACATTGCAAATACGAAAAAAGGAACTTTTTAGACTCGACAGCCACAAATTAAAACACTGTTTCAAAGTAAATACAATGTGTTATTTGTTGCTTTATTCCAATTCAGCATAGTTAAAATAATGAAATACGGATTTCGGCCAACAATAATCACCAGTGAGGCCCGAGTGTTAAGAATATTACTAGGCTGAGTACACTGAAAGGTCAAAAGGTTTTCGAATCGGGGAATGTTTCTGATATTATAGAAAAAGTTGTGCACGAAATAGAGACAGTGCTAAGTGGTGCACATAGTCTGCAAGCAAATTGAATTTATATTATTATGAATTGACATTCTATACATTTTCATAGCTTAATCAATGAATGTAATGACAAAAATAAATATATATTGTGAATAAAAAAAAATATATATACTTGATAAGGTGAATCGACGAGTATAGAGAATTTACAGATTTTTCGTTGCCAAAAATGTGATAAATTATTATTAGAGAAATTAATTAGAAATTATTAGATAGAAATAAAATATTATTAAATAGTAACTATAAATCATTAATTTAATGTTTATTTTTTCTATATTCTTGTTCATTTTTAAATTAATTTCTCATTTCGCCACTAGATGACATGCCATCTGATGGCAAAATGCAGAAACTTATACTATATCATGTATTACATGCGCATCTATTTATCAACAAATAATGTGTTGTCCAGAACTAAACTAGAAGAAAAGTAAAAAATATTTTATTAAAACGCCTTATTGTTATTACAAAAAATAAACACAAATTGTAATACGTAATATATACAAGAAAAATAAACGTAAGTCCGATGATAAGTTTCCATTACCTTCCTAATAACAGAGCTCATATTCCATAGCTACACAGAAAAAACAAAATAAATGCATACAGTAGTAACGAAATATAAGTAAGTATAAATTCTTAAAGTACTTAGAAATGATTATTACATTAATATATTTCACAATTACTATTTAATTATAATAATTTTCGATGAACGTACATACCTAACGTTTAAAAACTTTTTTAGCCTTCATCCAAATAACTGACCCCCTTTCAAAGTAGCACGCGCTGTAGCGCTCACATTATTCGCAACAAAAATCTGAAGATGCTCTACACTCGTCACGTGTCAAATTTGGACAGAACTTGAAAGATTTGAAAAAGATCAGCGTACGTGCATGAGTGGCTTTGGTTATAACGATATCTGCTGAATTCACATCATTAACTAGTCACATTAAGAAATTGCCCTCTTGACGTTTCTATCGTAGTCAAGATGAAAAGAAGGAGAAACTAGAATACAGGTTATTTCTCAAAATGTGCAACGGCAATTGATTCATAAAATTCCGTATCGTAGTCTTGGCATTGTATACATTTATTGAAATATTTGTTTGAGCAGTAATTCTGCCACTCAGCATTGCCTCTTCTTCGTCGCAAATTTTTTTTGTAACACCGAATGGTGCCCCGATTCAGAGCTATTGGCTTTTAGATGTATTTTGGCCTCACTCTCGATTATTGCCATAAACCCGTATTTTATAATTTTAACCTTATTAAAAAGAAATATCTATCCTGATCTTGATTACCTTGAGATAGGTGACAGGGAACGAAACAGGTCTGAAAGTTTATTTTTTTTATTCGCACTATCTCACTATTGTCGTGTTTTGTATTACCATCCGTAGTCCCACACATTCCCTATTGTGATTACGCTAATGATGTAACATAGTGGCGTCTATTATTGTTAGTATTGTTTTTAACCCTGTAATTCAATTGTCAATGTAAATTAAAATGTTATCAAGATAACAACATCACTACGGAGTGCGATCACCACTCCTTGAACACAGTAGTAGGTACCTCAATATTCTTTAGGATATTTTTCAAAGTTAGTGACACTTTTCTAGAGATACTCGGAAAGTATAAGCAATTAATTAGAAATGTATACCCGCTTACAAGAATGAATATGCCTAACTCCAACAAGCAATTCAAAATTACATATATCGATAGATTCATTTTGACAACTAGATGTAAGTTCTCGCAGCCAGGCGCACTGTAGATACATGCATTTTGGTATTCTCAGTTCACAGGAATTTGTTCAGCAATTGGGAGTTTCGTAAATAAAGTTCTTAGGCCCATACAAATATCGTGTTTGTAATGATGGAAAAGTTCCTATTAGATAATTAAAGTTGACTCGAAAATTTTGATGAGAATCTTAGAATTATTAGGACGTATTTTAAAATGTTTTGAACATAGTTGATTTCATTAGGTGGGAGAATAAATTCAGCCGTTGCGAATTTTTATGAAATTTATAAAAAAAAATCAATATTTTATTTTAAATTTCCGCAAAGAAAATTCAAAATTTTCGTACGATTAGGAAAGTTACTGCAACTTTGCTTTCAAATTTTAGATCTGAGATATGAGATCGTGATCAAACATCAAAGTAAATATTCATGATAACGATAACGCATTACAAAATACAACGCTGCGATGATGTCGGTTTGCCGGCGGCGGGAGGTGCCCGCGCAGGTAAATGCCGCGATTATGACAATGAGCATTCGAACTGTTCCGCGTCTTGTTTACGATTAATCTTAATAAATGGACGGACCGGCGGCCTCGGCGCATGCGCACGCGCCCGCCACTTGTTCTACCGTTTGTGTTTATCGCGACTTATGTACGACGTTGTTTGTGTGAACCCGATTTAAATATTCCGGTACATATTAAATGACAAGCAGTTATTTTTTCTCTTAAAACACACCGCCTTAGCAGATAATAAGACGCGTTAATAATAAATATTGAACGACGACTAATTTTAGCGTACAGACTTTTTAACTAATTTCATCGTTATTCATTTAAGTATCTACTTACTAAATATAAGTTTCGGCGAAATGAGCACGCTTACTTCGAAGATGTGTTAATATACGCAATTACCACCTGACCCAAACTTAAATATTACTCGCACAGCTCTGCGACTTGCGTAGATACACATACAAACACCGTTAGTTCAATATATCTTCAGACTTGACTTTCACAAAAAATCTCACTGTATTCCTTAATGTAATCGGCCGTTTAAACTGGGGTAAGAACGAGATTAAGATCTGGAAATGTGGTTAACTGTGAAGCTTCCGAAGAATGACACGACTCTTTGTAACGCAAACCATTTAGTAAAACAGTCTAGTTTAAATTTATACATCGACCATCACGGAATGCACCGAGTCAGTGTGTTCCGACATATCATTAATCTATATATTAAATACGTTTGTTGGACGTGTTACGTTCACGAAAAACGTGTACATCAATAATTAAATTAAAGTACCAAATTACACTTCGAACAAATTGACCGCACGTCGACACACCGATCGAGCGGACTGGGTTTGTTTCGCAATCGATTTACGAAAGGATAATCGTTCTCAAACAAAATCGTACGTGACTTCGTATGAGCACGTAGACGTACAACGATTTTGCTTTTTCACATTTCAAATTAATAAACCGGATTGAGCTTCAAAGCACACCATTAAAGTTATTATTATAAGGGAACGGCAATGTTTTTATCTTCCTTAGGGATATCACTTTCGAGATTTGAGTTATCCAAATTCCACTGCACTTAAATATTAAACCTATAAGCTATCAATAACAAGTATTAAAAAAGGTCTTAATAAATAGGAATCGATATACCCGTCTGCTAAACAGGAGACGCGAGGAGAAGCCTCGACGGCTTGTACGACCGCTTCGTGACTCACGTTAGGTAGAAATCATGAATCTGCTGTAACAGAAAATTTTAACGCCGTTATGGAGCCTGCGTATTAAAGAGACCGAGCGGAATCTCTTACGACACCCGGCTCGTGTGGGGAACACGGCCGGCACACTCTTAAGTCAAATTAGTGCTCAGTGGTGGAAAGTGTAGTGCATGATGTTAACTTACAGGGTACCATCCATAAAGAATGTCATTCTATTTTGGTCCCTTTCACCACTTTCTCACTTTTGAAAAACTCCACAGTGTCTTTTAAATTGGCAGACTAATATTGACTTATTAGAATCTTATCTATGATTAACAAACGGATGCCTTTTAAAAGTAGAGCGCATCTTAAATTTAGAAATGATTCTATGGTCGAGCTATGGTGTACTTTCTGATCGTTTGTAACGAGCAATGTCCGATGCTACTTTTCCGCTCAGACGTTATTAATTTCGCTATGGACATATGAGTATTTTATTCAGTGGTGTTGATACGAAAATAATAATTCTAAAGTTAAACGCGTATGCAATGTGCCTTTTTGTGTTGATTTCAGGCATTACAAATTATTTATTTTGACATACATTCACTAAATGAATTTGACCCTAAAAGGAAGTTGGCTTTTAGTTGTATTAAAGAACGTTTTGGGTATTAATTATGGCGTTGGTTGGTGAGATCAAAACGTAATGAACATTCATGTTTAAATTTATTCTTTTGTACTTATCTGGAACACTAAGTCGATTTCCTCTTTACATGAAAGAGACAGATTAGGGAAAACCATTCCGTTGGTTACTAGTAGAGGAAAGAGCTCCAATATCTACCATTTTCGAAGCTCTAAACCTCACTTTTACTTATCGGATTAGGTAAGGATTGACGAGGTTTCTTTTATTATAATAGCCTGAAATACGTTTACACTCTGATGAGTGGAAACTCAAGGTAGCAAAGTGTTGTGTATAGTAATTTGGCATTTCGGTTTGAGTGTAATGAACCTGACAATATTTGAAGGTAGACTGCGACATTTCACTACCAAACCATGATTAATTCGTCAACACCACCGTATCTAAACCTTTTTCTTTGAAAATATTTTCTCTATTATCTTTATTAACTCATTTGATTTTTAGGGTTCCGTACCTCCAAATGAAAAAAAGAAACCCTTGTAGGATCACCCGTGTGTTTGTCTATCTATCCGGTTGTCACAGCCAATTTACTTCGAGTCTACAGAACCGATTAAGTTGACATTTGACAAACCCAATGAGTGATCCAAACACATACACGTCATTCAATGAATCTAAAATATGACGCTCACATTTTATAAAGGATAAATTAGAAAATTAAATAAAATAAAAATTAAAAGTGTGGCACTCGGGGACTGCTGCGATAAAGCTATTTGCATAGCATTTTTTATCAACTTATGTAATTATAATTATTTATTTATTTATGCAGTATATTTTTTCTTTGATATTAATTCAAGTTTTTCATCACATTCTTCATTAATAAATGAACTTTGTTTATTCATATTTAAAACACTTATACACAAATTTTACGCGTATAGCTTTCATCAGCAACTGCTATTCAGTGTTGTACATAGGTACACCTATGTATACATACATACCTACATGTATACTTACGGGGCACAAGCGGTGAGTGTGGCATTATGAAGATATGATAGGTACCTATACACCTATATACTTTCTCACAAACAGCTGCTTACGTATTCGTCCGATTTCGGAGCAGCTCGTCTCGATCCGTGCGAGCTTCGTACAGTCGTACCATATACATACCCGTTAAGCGAACGCTCGGCCGAGCTACATGGTAGGCGGAGTGGGGGGTGTTAGGTTTTATTTTTGTTACGGAATTTCTTGATTCGTTCGCCGAGCTCAAATCCCGCGATAAAGGCTATGCAATAGCTTAAAAAACCTTTGGAAACCGTACCTTGTGATATACAAAACGAAAACAAATGTAATTTTTTTCATATAATATTATAGTAAATAGTTTTAAAGTTATTTGAGAAAATTGACTATTCCCCCTTATCTCTAAAATTACTCCACTTAATTTTTTAAGAAAAATACAGAAAATGGTACTTTACTTACAGATTATAGGAAAATCAATAAGAATATGCAGTATGAACTGACACTGACTACAAGTAGGTACGTGAGTGCACACTTAATGTGTAGCAGTTTATTTATTTATTTTTTATTTTTGCTCTATCATAAAAGCAGTAATATATATAAGCGTCGAATTTATAGTGATCATAGCGCAAAGTTAAGGAATACAATAAATAAAAGTCGGTTAAGTGTCAGGGGAGCTCGTGCTGAATATCCGCAAATTATTGAATTAAAATTCAACATAATTACGAGTAGATTGTGTTGTAGTACGGGACCCCCGGTGCATTAGACCCACTCGCACTGGGCTTGTTTTTTTTCTAATGTAACTAGATTTATCAGAAATAAAACCCTATTGAATATGAGCTGTTTCAAGTTTGTAATTTTTTTATTATACATAATTTATTTCGTTCCCTAATTTTGCCTTTTATTAATATTTAAGATCATATATTAATATATTAACATTGAATATTTATTAGCATTCTTTGTGGCGTGTACTTTGGAAATTTCCAATTTTTTTTTTAATGCGACCTAACTTTTAATAGCGCTTTCAGAAATAATTAAAACTTTGTTTTTGCATATAACTTGTATTTTTCATAATCTAGTTGTTAGCATTTGAATACAGTTCGTTTATCAATATTTCAATTGCGTCCTCAGACCCCCGCACGTCGAGCTGGTGGCTGATGTCGGGCCCGGGGCCGCTGCTGACCATCCTCGCCACGTACCTATATTTCTGTCTGTCCATCGGGCCCCGCTACATGAGGGACCGCAAGCCGTACAATCTCAAGAACACAATTATAGTTTACAACGTCAGCCAAGTCGTGATGAGCATATTTTTGGTTTACGAGGTTGGTGAGATTATTTCATTTAATCATATAAATATTTTAAGTCATTATATATATATATATATGTGTATATCTACTTAAATATTCTAAACGAGTACTCGAGACAAAGTTCTTTAGGCTAGATATATTACTATTAAACTATAGCTACTAGGATAAGAATCGGTGTCATGATAATAGTTATATTTATTATAATAACAATATATCGATAAAAGAAATTTATCACGATTGTTACAAGATATGTTGCTGACACCGGAAAAGACGAGGAAACAATCTAATGCTAACAGAAGACAAAATAAATAGATAAAAAAATTCTCTAAAACGATTGATCGTGCAGGCTATCTTTGAAACTTTGAGCGGAAAGTTATCGCTATGATCCTTATCGATGTGTTTTTGAGCTCCGTGAGTTATAAATATTGTTTAGGAGTGCTTCACATCAAAAATTCGGATCACGATTAACACTTCTGGCCATCTTTGAAACTTCTTGGTACTTTTGAGCTCGGTGTTAAAATTAAAGAAGCAGTAAATCATTCAGCTCATCACGCTCAAAAGATCGATTTTATTGCCTATTCACGCTCTCCGAGCTCAAAAATATAGTTAAAATTCATTTTAAGCTCCTGCAACTCAAAAATTTATATGTATGTTAAAAAATTTTTCTTTTTTTATTATTTTTCAACTAAAATATATTTGAAACACGTTGTTAAATTGTGATCTGCTTTATAACATCGATACAGTTTTTTAAACGTAAAAATATAACGAGTACCAAATAAATATCTTTGAAAAACAAACATTTTTGAAAAAACCCTTTTTATCGATATTTCTAATGATATCTCTCGAATCTCTCGAAATCGATATCTCCCTTTTTAATGATATCTCTCGAACAAACCGACCGGTTTAGATGTAATTTACGACATTCGAAACTGTTTCTTAAAAATAACTAGTTAGATTTTAGAATTTATCTGCAGAGTAGTTTAAAAAAATATTCAAAAAAAGAGTTTATTTTTTTTTCCCAACGATACCTTTTAAACAAATTAACCAATTTTGATGAATTTAGCAACGATCGACGTTGTTTTGTAACGAGAATAACTTAATATATTTTGGGATCTATCGGTAAAGCAGTTTAGATAATATTGTAAAAAACACTTTTTTTTTTAATTATCACCAGTGATATCTCTTAAACAAAACAATCGCTTTTTATGCACTTTACGGCAGTTGGTGCAAGTGTTTGGAGAAAAGAGCTGATTAGATTTTAGTGTAGATCGGAAGAGTAATCTAAAAGTAGTTTCAAAAAAAGCTTTTTCTGATATCTTTATTTTTGAGATTCCTCAAGATATACTGGACAAAATTAATTCAACGTTCCAGGAAGTCTAAGTTGAATAGATTATTTTCAAATGTCTTATACTACGTTTCGATCGGTTAATCCGTTCAAAAGTTATTCCACGTACGAACAACCGCGCGCACACGCGCACGCACGCGCACTCACACACACGCAAAGTCATCAAATAGATTCTTAGTGTCATAAAATATCGAGATCTGGTGAAAACTCAATCTTCGAAAATCGGTGTGAAAATAGTAACTTCCCAATTTTTTTTTAATTTTCGATTTTTATAGCGGAAAGTTAAAAAAAAAGAATATAAGGAAAAAAAGCATGAAGAAATTCCACGCGCTACAAAGTTTTAAGAACAATGCTAGCACTTTGTACTTGTCATTATTTAATGCTGAAATATCTGAAATTTGTTGAGAAATTTCGCTCTTAGGTCCGTATTAACAAACATCACTCAAATCATGCGAAATCTCAAGAAGTAATGTGGGAGCAAGACATATATTATTTTTCATAGCGAAACAATATAACTGTCTCGCTCTTTCTACTCCCAAGATGAAACCTGCACCTCAGTGTGCTATACTAATACGAATATTATTCTCGCTTCCGTCACTCTAAGGTATATTCTATAACAAGAATGATTTGCAAGGCCATACAACTAAGACTGAACATAAATTTTCCAATGATTTCATTTTTTATTAGGAAAAATGCAAAAGATATAGGAACGAAGTTCCTTACGGCGGGCTTGAAGGAGATAGGGATTTTGCTGCGCGACCAAACTGAAAAAAATGTGATAGTAAAACCGTAAGAAAAAGTCCGTGGAATAAAACCGTTAAATGAGACGTGTGCAGGTGCGACAGTCGTATACACAAGCGAGTAGTGTATTATACCTTTCTCTTTCCCCCTCTTTCTTTTCGTTCTCTCATCCCTTCTCTCTCTATTACCACTCCACCCCGCCAATGCGTAGTATATACTCATGAATTCATGGACAAGCACGTGGCTAATATTCACATTATAGATACATTTTACTTGTGAGTAGTCACGTTTATTTTCATACAATTTCAAATCGTCAAAACAATAATAAATATAGTAACAATGGCAAGTGAACTAACAAATGACTTGAATGCAATTGACAGTGATAATAATGGGAAATTATTCTATTTCTATGTAATTTTGTGTTGGCAAACAAAAATAAAGAGACATATTTTGTTATTTTAGTTGATAATTTGAATTACAATTTTTTTTTTTATTTTACGTAATTTATTTTATTTCTTAAAATACTGAATTTCCTGAATACTTTCCTGTACTTAAATAAAAACTAATCAGCAAAATTTAAGAGAAAAATCAAGAAAACCTACATAAAATTGAGCACGATTTTTTTTTGCAAATTGTGTCGATTCTACATTAGCCGAAGGAACTTCGTTCCTAC
Source organism: Eumeta japonica (assembly GCA_005406025.1). Lineage (NCBI taxonomy): Eukaryota > Metazoa > Arthropoda > Insecta > Lepidoptera > Psychidae > Eumeta > Eumeta japonica. The sequence continues at coordinate 34,184 of BGZK01001419.1, forward strand.
CTGGTATCCCACGACACCACATTGTCTTTTTTGCTTTTTTTTTTGCATTGTAATCATGATGTGGCATTTTTAGATTTTCTTAACTTTGTATTATTAGAGTAAGACTCTTGACGTATAGGAATATGGCTGCTATAATTTACTAAATCATGTGAAATACTAGTTGTCAACGTCAAGAGTCAATAATAAACTGCGATCAACAATAAGTATTGTTAAATAATATATACTCTGAGACTGTTATTTTAATTACAAATTCTGTACTTGTTGCATGCAGTGCATATCGGTAGCAATACTTTAATTGTCATCAGATTAAAGTTCCAGCTAAAGCAATTCAAAGGAACATATAGTATAATATATGAATAAAAAACGTTAAATTTTGAGTCAAAAATAGATTTTCTTCTTCATTTTTTTAATTTATTTTATCCCACATTTTTTATTTATTGAGTAATTATAACTTTATGATTCGTTTAGCTACTTTACATGTGGATTAGGCCATGATTAAAAAAATCGGCCAATCATCTCCTGCACTTTTATACGGAGCAAGTAGCAGTTTCGATCGCTAATTTATTATCCACTGGTAATCATTACAGGGTGTTTACATTCTTAGTTGAAGTGCATCTACCAAAGTTCTACAAATCATACACATTACACTTTTATTTATTTCCACAATAAATTAATTTCCTCTTTTTCTACTATTATCACTAGGTGTTCTGATGTTTCCTATCGCAATAATGACGTTTGAAATATATAAAGGAATGAAAATATGTAGGCATATGATAACTACCATACGCAAAAACTTAAACAATTAAAAAATGTCTTCAAATGCACTGTGCGTGGCTATAATATTTCAGGGCTTCCCTCGATTTTTTAGAATCTCATTAGATTCTGTTTTGGTGACTATGGGACCACCTCGAGACCTTCAAATAAAACAAAATTTAGAAATCGATCCACAATTGACGAAATTATCGCAAAATGTACATAAAAAACAAATGCATACAGACGAATACAGAACCTCTTCTTTTTTTTTAAGTCAGTTAATGAAACAAATGAAAAATTAACAAATAAAGTCTGGCGCTGAATAGGGCTACTCCAAAAACTTAACATCAAAAATTAACTATCGTTGAAATACATAGAAATCCTGAAAAGGACCAAATTCGAATCAAAACTTTTCCAATATCACCAAATTTAATTGTAAATATCCATATTATCATCCAGGTGTGCGGGTGAGAAACTAGTTCTTATTCTTTTAATTATACAGATTAAATATTAGATCGGAAGAAAACCTTTTTTGTATTCTATAAGTAAATAATTTCAGTATAAAATTTCTTTCATAGTGCTATTTGTATCTGGCTAGTTTTGATACCATTTAATAGATGACATTTAAAAAAAAAGTAAAATGAAAAGTAAAACCAGTTTTGCGCCATTTTCTATTGTTTTTCTGTTCACCAAAGACAATGAATACAATGTTAAAATTCCACACTTTTTGAAATTTGCTACAAAAAGGGAAAAATGCGACTCAAGCCACGAAAAAAATGTGTGACGTTTATGGACCTAATGAAATATCGTTAAGAGTAGCACCGAATTAGTTTAAACGTTTTCAGTCCGGTAATTTTGATGTCAAAGATAAACCTCGTTCTAGTCGACTTGTTATGGATAAATTCGACGCCATTTTTTAAAAGTAGAGCCTGATTGACATATTAGTTTTTACGACATAGCTAAAGAACTGGTAATTGACAACAAACCAGTTTTGTCCCATTGATAAAAGCTGTACATACAAAAAAGCTCGATACTGGGGTCCCTCGCGAGCTCCCTGAAAGAAATCTAATGAATCGTGTAGGTCCTCATTTGCCATTCTCTATTAAAACGATGGTGATGTAATGTGTAATGAATTACCTAGGGCAAGAACATGCGAAAAAGATCACGCTTAAAAGGCAAGCAAACTCCACAAACTATAGCGAAACCGGATTAACTAGTAATAAGTTCATACTATTTGTGTGGTGGGATCAATTCGGATCTCTACTGCCAACAGCTGATGAGACTCGAGCGAGAAGTAGAGAGAGAGAGAGAATTGATCAACAGAATGGATGTGGTTTTTCAACATGATAATTTCAGACCATACACACATTTAGCCACTCAGTAAATATTAAGAGACTATGGTTGGGAAGTGTTAACGCCTACACCATGTAGCCCTGACCTTGCGCCTTCAGATTTTCACCTGTTTCGGTCTCTCCAGAATTCTTTAGGTAGTATTAGGTTAGCATCAAGAGAGGACTGTCAAGACTATTTAAATTATTGTGTTTAATTCAATTTCATTCTGTGAAAAAGTAGTACTGGGAAAAGGACAAAGAAAACTTTTCATATTTCGCCATTCACTATGGCGCATTAAATCTGTGAGGTAACATTTTCAAATGTTGCCGAATATGTTTTGTTAGTGTAAATTTGAGTTTATGGCATAATAAAAGGATGTTTCTTTTGTACTGTTAAAAAGAGTGTCATTAAGACAATGTCCGAAGATGGCTAAAAATTTAGAATTTCGCTACCCTTCCTCTGAACAGATGCCTACAGCACTACGGCGTCCGCTAGGTGGCGCGTGGTGAGCAACTTGGCGCAATACAAAGACAGTATAAATAATGCTGCATATAATAAATTCGGATTCAATAAGCGGAAGCACAAAATTAAAATTATTTTTTGAAGTATACTGAATACATTAAAAAATAGTTGTTATAAGTTTGTTTCTATCATGAATCCTTTTGGTCTGGAATATGTAAGATGTTTATAATTTTTTGTCTAAAACAGAAAGATTTTTCTGTATATTTTTATTACAGAAATTGACAATATTACAGAAATTCAGTTTCAAAACTTTATAATATTTTAAAAAAATTGTCACCAAAAAGATTGTACGCCTGTGTGATATGTGAATTTACAGTAATATGTATGTTACTGTAAATTCACATACAAAGAATATTTTTTCAGATGAGTTGAAATAAACACGCATACTGTGCTTAAAATATTCAAGAATTTTAGGGTGATTCAAACAATAAATGGGCTTTGCCAAACACAAAAGTTTCTTGGCTCATGGATACCCCAGTGAAAATAAAAATGCATTTCATTCTTAATTATTTACGATCGCTAATAATTTTTCTGCAGCCGGCACCGACGTCGACATTGTTTACGATCTAAAACGACGATTTTAAAATGCACTTTAAATCAACGGCATAAATTAGGCTCATAACATTCATTAGCCACTAATTCTGAAATGAATGAAATAAAAAAATAGTAAAACCCAATGAGCATGCTTTAAGCTCTCGTGCCATACGTATGTTGTTTAAATTAGAGGTTTATGATAACATGTGAGCTTTTCACCAAAAAACCTCTTTTTTGTTTTTATTTTAAATAGTCTTATAGTAAACTTGAATCAAAAAAAAGATAGGTAATTTCATATTTATTAGACATCATAATGCAAAAAATAAATAACTTAACGCTCAATATCAACCTCTATTTTAGATATTTAAGCGAAATTGCGGATCAAAACATGAATAACTGCGAGTTAAAAAATTCAATTACAGCTAATCGGTACTATATCAAGCTATGATTTTCAATACTGTTATTCCCAATCGATTAGTGATGAGATTGAAAAAGAAATTAAGTTTAAAAGTTAAATAGTTTTTTAGTTATCGTGATTACACAGGATTTTCGGGCGACAGTAGAAGCATACCTACGCTTAAGTCATGCAATTCTTTGATATGAGCCATTATAAACCAAGAGGTGTTGAAGAAAGGTTTTATTTATGTTGTAACTGTAAACGGTCGTCCTTGTAAATGGACGCATGTGTTTGAAAATGATTTCGTATTTCCACATTAATTTAATTTCTTTTTATAAAAACAATTACTACTCTATATTATAAACCCTAACCTTTTGCTTTATACCATCTATTTTTTTTTTAATTTTCCAATAGCTGTAACGAATTGTATTTAGTGTATTTTTCCGGCGAATAATTATAGACAGATTTAATGGAACACGAATGTAAATGATTTTCAAAACGTACTATTACACGGCTTTTGTATTAGTTTATTTTAAATTTATTAACTTTTTAAAACACAAGTTTTTCAAGTAGGCCTATAGTTGTAGATAACTTCAGCGTATTGAAGTACAAGCTATATTTTACGAGATATTACCAGTCAAAAGTATGTTATGTGCTGTGTCTCAACAGCAAAAATATAAAATTATTAAGGTTTGTGACGAGACGTACGCTAGTGCGTACGCGTACGAACCATGCTCAAGTAGTTTTTTTAAGATGTCCGAACTATGGACGGCGTTTTTTGTTTGTTTTTTTTTATACTTGTTTGCAAATGCTATAGAGCTTCTAACCTCTGACATACAAAGTATTTGTTTCAATTTAATTATTGTAGGAGTCGTTAACATATGCGCATAACGAATGTTGTTTGTTTCTAATTCTAGGGGCTGGTAGCAGGCTGGTGGGAAGACTACAGCTTCACATGTCAACCTGTCGATTATTCTGACTCACCGAAAGCGAAAAGGGTAAGAGAAAATCTCCATTAAAGCTAAAAAAATTAAGTTATTCTTAAATCTTATTTATTTCAATTCCATTAATACGAAAGATTATAAAAATACTCCATTTAACATTTCATATATTTTACACCTATTTATGAAAAATGTTATTTAAAAAAAACAACGTATATGAAAATGATTATTTATTGAAATTGATTAAAAAACACCGGACTAGGAGTCGTATCTGACATATTGTATTGTGTGACATTTGACAGGCATGTCTATTGGTGGTGGTCTGTGGCTGCTGGTAAGAAAGAATGGTTTCGTCGTTCTTTTACCATTGTATGACAGCGGTTCACTTAACCAGGTTGTGTCGGTTGTTTTTAACACTCCTTATACCCTGGTGGATGTGACTGTCTGCAATCTCTTGAGGATGTGCCTAGTTGCCATGAAACGTAGTAAAAATTATCTTTATAACGATTGAGAGAACAAAATTATTATAAAAAATAAAATTAACACTTGCTTAAATGTTCAATATCTGTCAATCCTCTCGAATCAATATTCAATTCTTTGGATAGAGATTCGTAGTGGAGAGGCAGATACGAGGGTCAGCGGTGGGTTGCATGCTGCATGTTAAAGCATGTTGCAGGCAAGCGTCATATCTTAAAGCTCTAAATTTAAATTATTTTTCGAATATCGGAACTTATGCAAATCTTATTTTTTCATAGCGTCAAATTAACTTAATGCTATGAAATTAACGATGTATAGAAAAATGTATTAATACAACATTTTTCATTACATCGATCTACATCACGCCTTGTACTCCAACTGCAAATATCAATTTGTAATACTAAAAAAAATATTTCTTTAACTTTCTGCTCTTAAATTTTATTAATTTTAATAAAACTGGGAAGTTACTGTTTTCACCCCGATTTACGAAAATCTAGTTTCTACCTGATTTTGACGTTTTAGAGTCCTAGGAATCTATTTCGACCGTTTCCGGTATGATTTTATATATCTGTGTTTGTATGTGTGCGTGTGTACGACGTACACACACACACACACACACACACATACAAACAATTTTTAATATATTAACCGATAAAAACGCAGTTTGCAACACTGGAAAAGAGTCCACTCAAGTTAGACTTCCTGAACTAGTTTCGCCCCGTAGGTTTTGAAAAACCTCAAAATAGAGTTTTCAGAAAAATGTTTTTTTTCGAATTACTTTTAGACTACTTTACCAATCGGTACCAAAATACGATCAGCACTTTTCTTGTAACAGGTGCATCGACTGCCATAAACTGCATAAAAATCGGTCTCACATCAACGGATTTTTAACTATATTTTTGAGCTTGAATACCTTAAAAGAATAATAAAATCGATCTTTTGAACATTGTAAGCTGAATACTTTACTGCTTCTTTATTTCTGACACATTGAGCTAGAAAGTGCTAAGAAGTGTCAGGGATAGCCTGAATGTGCAACTGTGCTTCAAATTTTTGAGCTCAAACACTCGCGGTCAATATTTATAACTCGAGGAGCTCAAAAACACATTGATAAATATCGTAACAGAAAGTTTCAGGGATGGCGTGCAAGGTCAACCTTTTTACAGATTTTTTAAGTAATACAACTATAAATCAACAACTTTAGATTTGTTTAAATTTTATGTTTCTAAGTCAGTTAGAATTGCTGTATAGATTTTAATTTAATTGCGAGTGTCAAAATAAAAGTATTTGAAATTAATTTCAACCTGATACCTCCACGCGTTTCTGACGAAAAAAACTCTTGAGAGATAGACGAAAGGACAGACAGACGACACAGTAACTCTATGAGGATTCCTTTTTTCCTTTTGAGGTACGGAATCCTAAAAATTATCACACTTTATATATTTATAAAAAGCAATTTTTAGTTATATTGATACTCTTTAAATGTATATCCTCGATGAGTGTTAATCCGTCATATATTGATATAAATCTCATAAATCCGCTGTGAGACAAATTTCGGCTAGAGGCTTTCGAGGTGGAAATGTTTTGAGCTTGTTTTCACGGTGACAACCATAACGCACTTACAAAATAAATCTATATTTGTGTTTATATTTTTGTCTTCATGTTCCAGATGGCTGCGGCAGTGTGGTGGTACTTCTTAGCAAAACTCATAGAATTATCAGACACGGTGTTCTTCGTACTCAGGAAGAAGAACAAACAGATATCAGTTCTGCATCTATATCACCACTTTATGATGCCCATTTGTGCCTGGATCGGCACTAAATTTTTACCTGGTAATTTAAAAAGTGATCTGGACCAATATTACCAACTTTAATAAAGATACGTAAATCATTAGTAAAGTTTTATTGTACGTACATTATTTTATGTGACTTGCAGGCGGCCACGGCACCTTGCTCGGGGTTATCAACTCATTCATCCACATTATCATGTACACCTACTACTTAATATCCGGACTCGGTCCCGAATATCAGAAGTACTTGTGGTGGAAGCAGCATGTGACCACTCTGCAACTAGTAAGCGTTCTGTTATGGGTATAAATTATAAATTGGTACTTGTTACAATGTTGTTGTATTGTTTTTTTTTACGCAGATATATACAAAACTAATTTATATATAATTTTGCTCTTCTGCAATAACATTCGGTAGTTGCTACTAGGTTTATATTCTACTTCAACTTGTATATTAGCAATAGTGTCGTGGGTTACCACGAAGATAGTAACAGTAAAAGAGTGTAATTTATCGACATGGCGTTGGAAACTCCAAACTTAGATTACGTTAATAGAACTACGTTATAAAACTAAAATTATTATCAACCCGATGGAGACGATGTGAATGAAAATGCGTGTTGCATTATCGAAGTAAAGTGCAACGAATTCCAGCGATATTATACGACAATATTTTGTCCTTTTAATTATGTCGAATTAATGCCATTTGTTTAAATAAATACGCTCATCGAGATTCTTAAAACGGTAAAAGGTGTCGTTTTAACTATTGCATAGATTAAACTTTTCGTACAAATATTAAACGAAGCGTTGAATACTTTTCGTAGCGATATTTTGAAATCGAGTACGTTTTATATATTTGCTAGAAATATACGAAAAAAGTCGTTGGAGGCGCATTCATGCGAGAGTAAACTGGTGTCATTGCTACTTCTCGTCAACTGTACAGCATGGTGCGAAAAAATACGCGTGATGCAGACTCGAACTTGGGTCAAACAAGCGAGTTAGCATCATCGAATAGTTGGCGATAGAGCGTTCTAATACTGTCGCCCACGCGTAGGCGACGGCTACGACTAGCTAGTACGACGACTTACTATTCAATTGGCACACGTTTGAAACGAAAACGGGACCGAATTATTGAATCCGGTACCGTTTTCGTTTCAAACGGTCGCCAATTTAACTTGTAAGTCGAACTCGAATTTGACCCAATGGTCAATGATTATTGAATTCGGTACCGTTTTCGTTTCTGAACAGATTTATATTCGACAGTAGAGCTTCTAAGATTTATGATACCTGGGTTATTAAGGTTTAGTCTTTTTACTTCAAGATTGACATTTTTAACTTTTTGTTTACAGATTCAGTTCTGTATCGTGTTCTACCACAACGGGAGCGTCATGTTCAGAGACTGCAACTACCCTAAAGGAATCAATTTTCTACTCACGCTCAACGCTGGCATCTTCCTGTATATGTTCGGAAATTTTTATTACACGAACTATATTAAGAAAGAGATTCATAAAAAAGGGATACCCGTACAAAAAACGAGTGCAATAAAGGGCCATGTTATAAGAGAGAAAATTGAAGCTGTTGCTAATGGAAAATTAAAGGACTCTTAGTAAAGTTCTCAGACTGTTGTGGAGTTCGGATTTAGGCCCAATTTAATTGTGATCATTGGTTGTTGTAGTAAAATAGTCATAAACAGAATTGTTAATTATCTACCTTATTAGGCCTAAGATGATATGGAATTTTAGCATAATATTATATTTAGTTGTAGAGATGACATTTACCATTCCAATGTTATACAAATATGAAAAAGCACATTTAAGCTATTTCTTAAAAAAAAACGATTTATATTTTTGTGATACTTATATTTTGTTTTACGTAGTCAGAAACAAGAAGGAAGTGGTTCAAAATACAATAAATATTTTTTTAAGCATTTAAAACTAAGGTAAGCGGCAAAAAAAATATTTTCACAAAACCTTTAAAAAACCTCATTAAGTTTTTTATTTCGGTAATTTCAAGAAAAACGTTTTTATTAATGCTTTTTGTATTTTGTAATGTTTACTCGACAAATGTAACTTTCCGTTACCAAAGGTACATATTGATTACTTTTTTGTGAACATAAAACATGAGTTTCACAATTAAAGATATGGTATTTGCGGATTAGGAGGCTATTAAAAGAAAACATTTTTTCTTCTAGTTAATTTATAATTCGTATATTAGTTCTGGTGCCCCATAATATGTTTTGGTATAGCTTTACGAGCTAAGGTGTTAGGTGCAGTGGTTAAAAACCATTCCTAAATACTAAGTTTATTTTATTTGCTTCAAATTCCTTTCTAAAACTCTATGAACATGATATCTCAAAGTCGAACAGATACCGAGTATATAAACACTGGATTTAATCGACGTAATTGTATACTATCTAGATTTAGAGCCACTGCTTCGAAGCCACTTATTCTCAAAATTGTTACATCGTCAAAACTCAAGTCAACGAATCGCTTAACCTTGAAGAAGCTGTAGGATTACAGATAAATCTTGGCCTTTCTCATAGAACTAATTATCTATCTATATTAAAGTTTGAAACGCACGAGAGATGATCAAAGCTTCTGTGATCTCTTATCTGTACGATAAGAAACACATAAACAGCTGTCTGATGTCAAGACCGATATCTAAATACTTGGATTTCTCTGTGAAATAAAAATTTTATATTACACCTTATGTATGTGTAGCGTAAATGCTAAAACTTTACTGATGTGATTTAATTGCTAAGAAAATATTTCATTAGTGACAGCTGTGATCCTGTACGAGTTATAACATTTCATGGAGAGTTTTGGATGCGAACTTGATATGCATAACTGTCGGTATTTACATGATAAATATATATACTTGTGTATATGTTATGTAGTTTCAATTTTATTTATAAAAAAATATTCAGGAGAATTAATTCTCGACCTTCGTATGCAAAATACACCTTATGAATAAATTACGTTGTAAATGTTTTTAAACATTCAATTTAAATAATTTTCCGTTGTGTATTTGTTAATATTTACACTTTTTCTGTATGAAAAACCGTATTTTTATATAATATCCGTAAACTATCGTTTTACTCTTTTTATATTTTAACGCAAAAACAACCATTAAAGAGAAAGAGACCTACACATTCCGACACCACGGAAATTGAGCAAAAGAAAGCGACCTACACACGGCGATTAATTACGTTTCTTACGAACGTGTCCTGCGGTTGTTTGATTTTATTCCTGAAGAGTTATCATTTAAGAAATTTCACTTCATTACATATACGGTGCCGCACGAACTGTATTTTTTTATATTAAAGCATAAAAAAAAGTTACATGGAGCTGATGCGGAACTGCGAAAAGAACGAACTATAAGTTTGACTGGTGTGCTGTTCTGAAAATCCCTTGTTTTGAGCATCAAGGTAGCGGGCGCGTCGTCATAACGAAGAAGTGGCCCACGGAGGACGGTGTTCTGCGGCTCGTGAAAGTGTTCTAATGTGTTGTTGTTCATTACCAAGTGTTGGTAATGGACGATTCAGCAGCAGCGACACTCTTTTAATTTAGTACAGGCACCGACATCGGGTAGTCCGTCATAGTGTAGGTACTATGTTTTAGTGTTATAGTTTTCTCAGTGTACTGAGAAAATTACAACTACGATGGCAATAAAGCGTTGCAACTAGCAAGCCGTTTATAGCACATTGTCTCTAGCGCTAGATTTTCATTGTCAATTTTTGTTTTGTCAATGTACCGCTAGTTGTAGAGTACGCTGGATAGGCAGTGTTGAGTTGTCATACAAACTAAGTAAACAATTTTAATTTCGCTTTAGTAACAACACATTGATCCTGCCATACTAATAGATTGTATTTTTGTAACCATGAAAAAGGTTTTTTCAAATGTACATTGTCTCTGAATTTACTTTCCTTAGTTCTGGTAGCGAATGTACTTTGTGCCTACAGCAATACCTCTGAATAGTTTCATTGCCGATCTTAACCCTTATATTTTCTTGATGGTATACCATAAAGGTATTGATATTCCTCGTAGGCTGTACGTATTATTTTAGGACCACTAGAGAGGTCGAAGTTTATTATAATAGACTGTGAGAAATATCAGTACCTTAATAGCGCATCACCAAGAAACTATAAACATTTTGACAATTATGGGAACTTTTATAAAAATACACGCCAAAAAAATAAGAGTCCGGATAATTATAGACGAAGGCGTAAATATATAACTAAGTTACCAGTTCGCAAACTTGTTTACTAAAATTTTTGCAATTCCATAACAGTAAAGACAGATTACATAAATCACTAGTACACTGACTGAAAGAAAGTGAATCACCGGGCTAACATCATATTAAGAAAAGACTATAGGTATTTTTTATACATTGAACTTTCACATAAAAGAAAAAAAATTGAGATAAGAAATAACTTAAGATTAAAAAGGTTATTTAAAATTTTTGCCTGGTATATAATACATATTACCTTACTTTGCAGTTAAAATAAAGAAAATGTATTGTTTAAAATTTCACTCATGAATATGTTTACAATTGTAACTGGTATATGAAAAATTAATAGCTTGCCTGAAATTGAAAAATAATCAACAAATCGTAGCAAATTTTGTAAATTTACATCAAATTTTTTAATGTCTCAGTACTTAATAATTCATTAATAATACCATATATTAATGACTAATAATGGATATTAAACATGGATCATATTTAAATGAAAGAAATTGTAAAATTATCATTTCTCGTTTACATTGAAATAAGTGTAGTAAATATTTAAATCAGAAAGGCAATCACTAAAGCAATCATAACTTCAGGTAAAACATAAACAAATAAGATTAACTTACCGCTTTTTTAAAAGAAGTTTTGATAAAATCGATGAAGCCAGTAAAACAAAACTCACGTCTTCTTCAAAACGCGGCGATAATGTCGTCAATAATTGTCACATTTTACACGAGTACAAGAAAGTTGTAAATGATATCAGTGATATGCCAGTTTTCTTTTTTTGGGACAGAATGTGAGTACTACGATTTTGTTGAAATCCTTTAATAATGTGAAAAGACAACAATATAATTAAAATAACAATGTAATTAAATTAGATTTTCATTAAATTTGTGCTTGAATTTTTGATTAACAAATTTAAAGAAAATTCAAGTGCGTATCCAAGAGTACAATAAAGTTTCTGACTTTAAATTTCTGTATTGAAACAAAACGTTCATGAATTTTAATTATTATTGCAGTGCGTAACATATTTTTCGTTGACGTAAATTAAAAGCTAACACTTATAATTTTACTTTTAATAATATTCGTTTACTTTCAAGGCATTTAATTATAAAGAAAATAAACAAAAAGATAGTCATTTTTGATATATTCATAAAAATTAATGATAAAACTGTAAGTTTCGATTTCATTCCGCCGGAGCTTTAAAAACAAACAAAAAGTAGCGTCTGTCCGGGCTCTGGTGTCGGACGATCACCAAGCCAAAAGAGTGCCAATAGCCAGCCTGCACTTGCACGCATCTTACGAAGTCAAATACAAATACGGATCATTGGAAAAATAATAAACCTGCAATTTTTGAGATATTTTTTTTACGAAAGCATTATTTAATAATGTGTTCGTTCCGAAAGTTGTTAACTATCGATTACAAATTAAATGGACTTAATAACAAAATAATAATGGAAAAACCTTATCATTTCCGATTAGTTTATAAGTTAAAAACGTACATGTACTTTTAAATACAGTTTTTTTATACATCCTTATTTTTGTTTTGTGTATGTTCCTATCCATGGTCTATATCATGGCCGAGCATGTCCGGGGAACAGAGAGGGAAGCAGTTAAACAGAGTAAGGGAATGCACTGCTATCGTCCTTTGCACATGACCTTATCGCTCTCTGTCCCCGGGACATGCTCGCTGGTGAATATTTATTACGTCATTGACGCCATCTTTATTTTTTTAATTAAACATTGTCTGTAATTATGTGTTCGATAGCTTTTTACAAAAAGAAAAAGCCAATACCTTCCATAATGATAATCAAAGCTTTGTAAATTATTAATGATATTTTTAAATTATTTATGTACAAAGTGAAGGCCGGAGTTCTATTCACTCGTTATACGTTTCCTTTCATTAAAATCAATACAGCGGTTTTGATGAAAAGAAAAACAGCGCCACTTCACGCTTATCATATTCGTATGGATTTACGCATGAGGTGATCATCGTAACCATACGGCTCATCTCGGAACTTTTAACAATTAAAATATTTTTATCATAAACGGAGTGTTATAGCGAAATACATAGTTGGCTGTTACAAAGATTATTATGTACAAAACTAAACAACGGACCCGAGCTGTGGCATGGTATAATACATATGGATTGTGTTTGAAAAAAAATTTTTTCAAAAAAAACCTTAAAAAACCTATTTGAATAAGTATTTAAACAGTCTATAAAAACAACTAATTAGTTGTAGTCTGAGATCCGGCATTAGAAATATGTAACATGATCTATTAATTGATTCAAATAATGCTTTAAAGGCAGATAAAATATAAATTAATGAGAACAATGTCTGCCGCCGTAGCCCTGCTGCTATTAACATTAATTCTGTGTCCGAAATATCATTCAAACATCTATTATTTAATATGTTTTTATTTATTTTTAACATATTCGCCATGATGATCGATGCATTTTCGCATATGCTGAAAGCAATTTTTATAGCACTTTTTCCATTCTGATTGAGGTATCTTTGCATGCATTTTGAACGCGTCAACGGCTTCTTCGAGGCTCGCAAAACGTGGACCATGTGATTTATTCTTCACGCTTGGGAATAAATAGAAATCGTTGGGTGCCGAATCGGAGCTGCACGGCGGATGACCCGTCAATTCGATCTTTTAACCTTCTAAAAACCGAATTGTTTCGGCCGACGTGTGACAGCTAGCATTGTCATGGTGAAGAATGATTCTACGTTGTCGATTCTTCTTTCTTATTTCTTCAAAGACTTTTGGCAAACATATGGTCTAGTACCATTCCAAATTAACTGCATTACGATTCTATAGTGACTTTGTAACCACACGTTCATTTATGCCAAAAAATACAGGCAACCATTTGCTTCAAAGTGCTTCTGACACGAATCAATTTTGTTGGGTTCGGCTCAACTTGGACTGTTGTTTAGTTTTAGTTGTTGTTTAGTCATAGCCATAAATCTTAGATTCGTCTCTTGTGTGGATATTATAAACAGCTTTTGATACACCATGATTGTACATTTTTGTCATTTTTTTGCACCAATCGACATCAGGCTATTTTTCATCAATGCTCAAATTGTGCGAAATTCAACGGGAAATATTTTTTTACAGCCAAATTTTCTTTTAATATCTTATGTATGATCGTCATACTTATGCCCAGGGACGCGTTTATCTCGCGAAATGTAACATAACAATCTTACATCATTAGTTCCCGCACAGCATCGATATTTTGTGGTACAACAACCGATTTGGGCGACGGTCTTTAAATTCGTCCGTGAGCACGGACCACCCGTGATTAAACTCGGTGATACACAGTAGTTTTTGATGGTGCTTTATCTCCATAAGTCGTAATGAGTTCATCGATGTATTGTTTTTGACTTAGCCCACTCCAAAAATCGTAATAAATCTTCGCACGAAAATTTTCACTAGTTAAATCCATGGTGATATAGACATGTAATTTTGAAAATTACGCCACAGTGGTAAAATAATTGACAATTACATGAAACAAACTGTATTTTACAGCCAACGAGTTCCATTTTTATAATTCGTAATTACTTTTTAAATATTGTTCTGTATGTGGCCAGTTCCCGATACATAAATAACAGCCTTTGTATGTAGACTGTAAATAATTTCACGGTAACTGCCAGTTATAAATATATTTAGAATTTTGTAAGCTTTACGTACGTGTTGATATTTCTCAATTAACAGATGAGGGAAATAAGTTCGGTTTATCTACTTGTTTACACCAGGCGGCTTTAACAGTCATAAAGGTCATTGCCTTTGACATTGACAAGGTATAAAACATCATTCAAGCAAATGCTTGAAATATAGCTGAAAAAAAAATTACTGTATGTATGCCTATAATATTTGAGGATGTTCCTCAATTCCTCATAGATCTCATGATCAGAAATGAGCTTAAAAAATATGGGGTAAATCAGGAAGTATAACCTTTCAAACGAATACATAATTTTCCTAATTGGTCAATAAATGACGGAATAATCGCGTAACAAAATATAAAAACGTATAGTCGAATCGAAAACATCCTCTTTTTTTTGAAGTCGGTTAAAAGGCAAATATCTTCAATTGCTATGCATACCCTCTGTTAAAAGTTCACTAAAAGGTCAAGTAAACAGGCAATAAAACAGAATCAAAAAAGTAAGACCTATTAAAATAGTACATACCAAATGAAAACAATACTTATTTTTTGCGAATTTATAATAAAAAAAATATTGTGAAAGAAATATTTATAGTTCTTATTAGTAGATTTCATAAAAATCTAACTATTGTATTTGTCCTCATAACGTAACTTTTGAAAAATATTGCTAGTTTCCGACTTAACTCATCGAGCTGAGTCAGAAAATACATATGGTTCAAAAGTTTATAATATACAATATAACGTGGGGCTTGTCAGCACGATAGCGTCTACAATTTTTTAAAGTCTCTCTATAATGAAACTCGACATACATGTTTTATGGACGATTACAAAGATCGAAATCATATTTAAGTCATATCGGTCAACTAGTTTAGAAATTAAAACATTTTAAAATTGAAAATCCGGAAATTACACATCACAAATAAATTACATATGAAAATAAAATGAAATCTACTTCCATTTCGGCTGCCGAATGGCCTTTTTGTTAAATAGTGCTTGAATAATTTACGGTCCGTGCACTTATGAAACATTATTTGACTGTACTTATTTTATATTGTTAGTAGTAAAATTCCGTATTCGAAATGACATTACCTCTTTATGTTTCTCGTCAAATATATTATAATGATTGTAAAGACGTTCTGTTTAAAGAGATAGCTATGTAGTTTATCAAACCAAAAACTGACTGGCATTTCGAAGAATATCACACACAGAATAATAAAAATATGGGTCATATCGATTTAGTTTTGTGTAACGTGTTTTACATATAACCTTTCTTTTAAATGGGTTAAGTCGGTGTGTACATCTATATAGTGTCAAATCGGTATTGTCAAAGTGCGCACTTCATTACAGCTGTCCGGTGACTTAATGAAGGCGGCGTCCTGTCGGACGGTCACCACTTTAACCGCGATCAATGTAAAGCGAAGTCGGTGGATCTTGGTCCGATCAAATTTTTCGTCATTTAATATATTTTTTTAGCTTTTAGTCGATTTCACTTTTGTTTATTGAATTTATCAATTAAATTTCAATCAGTGATTACTACGATATTTGTTTCTGGATTCGAACGATGGCGGCGTTGTTAAGATCCGCATTCTACGGGTATAATTATCTGTTCGATGAGCTCGTCGGTAAGTGACATTAAACCCACAAATAATTGTTGAGTTTGCACCTAATAAATCGAAATTTGGATTTAAGTACGAATATTACTTTCATAACGGACAGAAGGAATGAATCTAAGGAAGAAATAGTAAGTGAAACAAGTAGAAGTAAAAAAAAGTGTTATTTTAAAACTTAGATTCTTTATAAAACGGATTTACATCTATTCAAAATTAGGGACGTAAAAAAAAGAAATGTTACCAAAGATTATTTGGATGATAATTTTACATTAGCTACTTGGATAATTAACAACTACATAATTTATCCAAAACAAAAAGAAAACCGCTAGAAAAAGGATTCCATTACATTTTAATATTAATACGAATGTGATATATTAATTACTCTCAATAATTGACATTTACAACGTATGATGAACATTCTTGCCTGATTTCAAATATATAGAACTAAAGTTCAAAACGAGGTGTCTCTTTTACGTAACCGCAATCCCGCCTTAAGCGGGAGTATAGAGACGAGTATAAACGCAATACATTTTATGAGTTTAGTGCAAAGCCATTGCTAGAACCATCTATATGCAAATTCTAAATATAATTAACCTTTAATTCTAACTTCCTAACTTGTTAGCCCCTCCCGCCTCGCTGACGACCGCTCAACGGATGCGGTTAGTTAGTGGCGTACGGTGGTGCTTGGGGTCGCTGCGACCCCGTAGACCAATAGTGTAGTTCAAATTTAGATTAGTTAGCTAATTAGCAATGAATTACAAACAACATAGCGTAAAAAGTGCAAAATTTGTTGAACAAATAGCGACAGAAAGATGACTATAACATGTCATAAAAGTATCCAATTTATCTATGGTAACCACTCATCGAAAATTGGTAACGAAAATTTATACTTACTAAAATAATATTTTTTTCATTGTTTGCTAAATATTGTTACGGACAGCCGCGCCCTTACCTGATAAATTAGTTATAAGCCAAAATTTGTATGGAAATAAATGATTTTTCTTCATAATAACTTAAGGATTCTTTTTGTGTTTTATATTTATTGTTTATTGTTTGTATTTATTTGCACTAGAAAAATTTATTCTATCACCTGGATATTCAGGGTAAGGACTATACGTAGGAATTATTTACAACAAAAATTTTAGTGTCTATTTTGAAATGGTATTGTGTTTGTATGACTTATTGTGCTATGGTATTGTATTACACAAAAGTATAATAATTGTAATGCACTTAGGAATTGCATACTAAATTATTCCTTGACGAGGGGTCCAATTAGAGGCCGGGATTCGGGGTGTTCTTTAAGGTACCGCCGTAAATCGGGGTACAAAGTGCATGTGATCCTCTTGCCCAAGACACCGCCTAAGAGGAACTCCAGAGGCTATACGGAGTAACTACTCTACTTAACATACCAAGCATCACCATTAAGGCATGGCGTGGGCATGCAGGGCCTTCTTAATGCCACAGTTCCCACGCCTTCGAGCACTCATCAGCCAACTACCACCGCCCCCAGCGATTCGTCCGCTGTGGAAAGGGTCACTTCGCGGCGGACTGCTCTTAACCACGCGACCAAGGATCGACATTTGTAATTTGTCAGAGTTTCCACCCAGCCAACGATTATATATGTCAGATATTTCGAAAAGAGGCCAACGAGGAAATATAATTCTTCTCCCCTTCCGACAACCCAAGAACCTCCCACGGGACACCAGCAGAGTCATCAATGTGGGATCAAGGAACGGGTAGTTTGGCCAACGCGATCTATGTTGCAGCGGTATCCACGATAACACCGACTGCCCCACTAGGAGCAACTGCACAACCGGACTTATCAATAGCCGAGCCAGAGCCTCCTCGCAATGTGGAAGAACTGCCGTTGCAACTAGATATCACACCAACCTACAGCACAGATCCCTCCCAGCATCCCATTGCGCCGATCGATCTACGTTGAATATGACAGTGGAATCTGTCGTAAAGAGCAGACAGAGGAGAAAACAAACAAAACGGAAAAGGATGCGCTCCTCACTTCTCTCTTCTCCGGAGCAATTCACCGACCCATCGGCGACCTTGTCCATCCAGGCTTCCTCAAAACCATCAACAATATCTCGAACACTGCGACCAGAGCGTTTATCAATCCAAAGGCACCGGTCCTCTACAATATTACAGTTAACCTATAATGCCGTCAGCGGATCCACTGACCCGCCCGCAGGCCTCGATACCGGCCGCCTTGGTTTCTCGGTCGCTGTAACCATACATGTGGCTGAAGCGCAGCTGGTGGAGATCTTACGGGCTATCCTGTTGGGACAAGATAGCCTGTATCCAATCCAGGTTTGTCTGCTGGCGCTAGTTCACGTCGGCGACGCACACCATTGAGTTTACGGATAGTCTTTTGGAATGCCGGTAGCATTTCAGATAAAACTGAAGAATCACGAATGCTCGTCCAGTCATAAGACATTCATGTTGTTTTCCTGGGCAAAAACAAACTCCGGCCGAGCCAAGAGCTCCGTCTACCCAACTTCTTTGTGTATCGCTGCCACGAGGTCTCACTTAGGGGAATCGCATACCGACGTACTGCGATCTTGGTGCGAATGGACATCATCCACGAAGGATTGAAGCAGCCGGACTTTACCAGACTCACTGTAATACGAGTGGGCACGGCTGGGAAGAACCTGTGCCTGTTTGTAGCGTACCGTCTTTCTAACTCTCACTTCTGTTTCTCTCATAGCGAATGAGAAGATCCGAGGTGCAGACTTACGCGGCAATTCAAAAATCGCCGTAGCAACTGGTCCATTCGCCGGATTAAAAGGTGAATCCGTTTACGAGTAAGTCGTATGCTACGGATCCCTATATCCGTCTACACGCTTCGGATAGTGAGAGGGCCACCTGGTAATCTTAATGACATCTCACTACTGAACGCTTTCGAGCGGTATGACTTGAGGCGTGGTCACCGGCTGTCGAGTTTAATCTCTGAATAGCCTCACCGCGGCGATCCGCATAGACAGATAGGGTACCCCATCGTAAACACGCCTGGCGACAATCGCTTCTATCGAAGCTTTATTATGCATCATGATTCTGTGCATATTCACTGTCGAGTGGGCCACACCTACCCCTTCCGTATCTATTCTCGTACCGAGCATATCCTCGTTCCAGGGCACTCTGCTGTTAGGGACTGTTAGAAATTGAAGAATTAAAAACTTAAAGATGTTCAACAAGCGTGTTACAAGAGTGCGAAAAATAAATACAGCCGAGCTTGAAACGACAGTGCGTGCACCCACAAGTCGGTAGTCGGGAACTAATTTGTCAAATACGTCGTCTTCACAAATATGGGACTACGTCACAAATGAGAGTATGGGTGAAAGTTCGTGCGGGCGGGAGAGGATCGACGAGAAAGTTGATACTTAAATGCGGAAATCAGACCGCGTTGACGCTCTGAGCACAGCCGTCGAGTCCACCCAAGGCACACAGCCTTTTATAGTCTAGTGGACAAGTTCAAAATCGTGTTCTTCATAAAGGTCCTAAAAATATGTGAGATAGCTCATTAGATTTGGAATGACGTCTAGAAAAATGTATTCGAAGGATTTTAGTACACGATAAAAATTACAAAAGTTATTAACAAATTAAGATAAAAAAAATTTTTTTTTTTTGGCATTTCGTTTTTTGGCGATTACTCAAAAACTATTAATACTAAAGAAATTTAAAAACGAGATTCATAAAGAGGAGAAAATTTAAAAAAATAATTTGATTCTCAAAACTCTACCTTTATTATTTATAATTTTAATTTAGTGCTGAAAATAGGGCTCCGCGCGGCCGATACAGCATGGCTGCGCTACCGCTCGACAGAGTCTATCACATAAAAATTTTTTTATAGAATCAAATATCAATATTAAAATTTTAAAAAGTTATGGTGTCATCAGAACACTTCTAAGAATAAAGTATAATAAAATGTAATGATCACTTGAATTTGTTTATAACAAATTATCAATTTAATAAGCAATTAAAATATTTATAAAAAAAATTTTTTTGGTTTCTCTACTGACAAATGGCAATTGTTACTTCTAAAGAAGAAATCATTTCTTTACTAATCACTTAAACAATAAAAATAATTAAAAAATAGTTTTAAACAATTAAAAATTTTTTTCAAAAAAAAAAAATTAAACGTGTGGCACTTGGGGACTACCGCGATAAAGCTATTGCATAGCATTTTTTATCAACTTATGCAATTATAATTATTTATTTATTTATGCAGTATTTTTTTCTTTGATATTAATTCAAGTTTTTCATCACTTTCTTCATTAATAAATGCACTTTGTTTATTAATATTTAAAACACTTATACACAAATTTTACGCGTATAACTATTCACCAGCATCTGCTATTCACTGTTGTACATAGGTACACCTATGTATACATATATACTTACAAGTATACTAATGGAGCACATGCGGTGAGTATGGCATTATAAAGATATGATAGATATCTATACACCTATATACTTTCTCACAAACAACTGCTTACGTATTCGTCCGATTTTGGGAGCAGGTCGTCTCGATCCGTGCGAGCTTCGTACAGTCGTGCCATATACATACACGTTAAGCGAACGCTCGGCCGAGCTACATGGTAGGCGGAGTGGGGGGTGTTAGGTTTTATTTTCGTTACAGAATTTCTTGATTCGGTCGTCGCGCTGAAAGCCCGCGATAAAAGCTATGCAATAGCTTAAAAATTTTTTTGACCACCATAATTTATTAATTACAACAAAATAGTAAGAAAAAAATTTTTCAATATATTATACTAATCCAGAAATACCTTTTTTTCATTTTAATTTGTTAATAACTTTTGCAATTTTTATCGTACACTAAAATCCTTCGAATACATTTTTCTAGACGTCATTTCGAATCTAATGAGCTATTTCACATATTTTTAGGTCGTTTATCAAGAATTAACACGGTTTTGAACTTGTCGACTAGACTATCTAGCGGTAAATATGCGAAACCGCAGTTCCACACGTGATGTGAATATTGTCGATTTGAATAGAAATATAAATGTGATATGATAGAGAAAACGAGTTGCGTTATTAGTACTATTGGAATATGAAAAATTAGAATCTGAACGGATAGCTGCACAAGCCGCGGCAGTGTGTACAAAAGTGCTGCTTTTGTCCTTGGACACGGACGAAGTGAATGAAATTGAGAACGCGTCCTGTTTCACTGACTTTTCCTCGGGTAGGTTATTTGTTAAACTTGATTCGGGCGGACGTAAGCGGCGGTCTCGAGCTCGTCTGTTCACTTTGGGTGAAGACCACTTTATTTCAAGCGCCTAGCAAGAGTTTTGACGACTTGACAACTAACGTCGACTGCCTAGTATTAACGACCTCCGATCTAGTATCCGATATAGTATCCGCTCTATATCGGGCAGATGCGTGTTTGGCGGCGATGGCAGAGATGCGCTGCGACATTAATCGCTTATCCCCTTTGCTTATGTTTTATAAAGCATCAGTGCTTACACGCGTTACATTTACGTATCTGTTAATAAATATTCTAAATAAGCTAAATAACAAAGCTAAATATCCTAGGTTAACAAACAACATGCCATTGTCGGCGGAGCTTTTATACTTATATGGCAGCACACAGTTCGTCTTTTATTCATATTACTGCAATTTTCACAAATTATCCCTTAATTCTATTTTGCACAGTTACCAAGTCTACAAAATTATACAGTTCTATTTGCGTTACTAACTCATATTTATTACACGATATTTCTAAACTAAATTCGATCGATATTTCTAAAACTAAAATCACGATGCTAGCATATCCTATTTATCCGAATCGGATACAATTGAGAAACGAACCGTTATATTGGACGAAAATAAGCCCGCGCTCAAACCTAGTCCAACGTCAACGCTACCATCGTCGTCAGGGGCGCACAACATCCGTCGTCACATAACACGCAGCGATATCTGTAAACAACGTCAATACAATGCGTGCATGTTTAAAGATTGCTCCGGTTAAGTTATATGGCCTAGAAGGATCACCGAAAGTCCACGCACTCCTCGACGAAGACTCCACAGTCACCTTAACCTACGAGCAGATAGCAAATGAAATTGGAACGGAGAGAGGTCTCGAAACATTGCACGTTTCGAGTGTCGGTAGCAATAAAATAAAATGATGAAGGATCCCGGGTCATTCGTGTCAAAATTAAGGGACTTTTTCTCGATATATGCGTTATATGACAGCTCAGGCTATAGTAAATTTGCGCTGGGTTTTGCATGAGTGTTGCTCCAGTTTATCGCGGCCGATAAATATGATATGACACTTGCGACCGTTTGGCGTCTCCAACGATGAATTAAACGATATTGTGAAGATACATTTCGATATTAAATTCCTCGGCGTGGCTCCACGAAAGCCGAGCCACGATCCAGAAAAGAAGGCGCTCGCGTTGCTCGATGGCAACAGTATGAGACTACCCAGCCGTCATTTCGGAACATATCTGTTATGGAAGTCACGCAACAAGATGATGCCCTAAAGCTATGATAGCGCAATGCAACATCTCTGCGGCATAGAAAAAAAATTGCTGAAAGATGATCATGGTTTGAATAATGAATATTGTGTACCGATAAATAATCTGTTGAAAATGGGTACGTAAAGCCAGCGCCGATTAAATCTACACATGAACGCTAATGGTATTTGCCTCATTTTGCCGTCACGCACCTGCTGAAAAAAAAACCACCTAGTCTTTGATGCAGCCACGCGCACACACGGAAAATATTTGAACGACGCGTTATTCACGGGCCCCAATTTTACATAGTAACCTTTGGGTGTAATCGTACGATTCAAACAAAGACGCGTAGCAGTCTCGGCAGACATCAAATAAATGTTCCTGCGGGTGAAGATTAAAAACAAGAATCGGGACAGCCTGCAATTTCTGTGGTGAAATAATTGTAACGAGAATCCACAAGAGTATCGTATGACGTCATTGATTTTCGGCGGCGTCTCATCATCTTGTACAGCAATCTATATAAAAAGTCGCAATTACTCAGAATTCGAACATGAGTATTCGGAGGTGTGTAAAGTAGTTAGAAAAATTTTTGAAAAATTTCGATGCTATTGAGAAGGTCAAGGGTGTTTCGAAACAAGTATATGAGATTCACCGGAAAGCTGCCTTCTAGTTGCGTGGTCGGCCTAGTAATAAAATGGACGTATTGAATGAGATGTCCGACACATGAATCGATGACAATGAGCAACTCGAACGGGATACACATATTAAAAGGACCCAGGGTGTCATTTCTGATGTCCAGCTGTAGACCCAGCTACAGTTGGACATCAGAAATGACATCCTGGGTTTCATCCTCGGCCCAAGGAACATGTTTACCGCAGTATTGGAAATGTCACTCCCACCGACGAAACGACAAGCCACAAGGGCAATGATGTCCATCTTCGACCCACTAGGTCTGACCTCGCTCATCCTAATCATGGGCAAAAGTATGTTCCAAGATATATGGAGATCGAGGGTCAACTGAGACGAACAAGTGTAGGTCTATGAAAATAAAAAGTTGCTCAAATGGGTGAAATAATTAATTAAATAATCGTCGTTAAAAATACCTCGATGTATATCATCTACCCATACAGAGGGGGCGATACAAGTATTCAATGACGCAAGCGAAAGGGCGTACACAGCGGCCGTATTTGCCGTCTGAAAGCAAATGAAAACGGAACTGCAGTTTGTCTTATGACAGGAAAAGCTCGCGTCGCTCCTTTGAAAATTATATCGAACCCTCGGCTCGATCTGCAAGCGGCGCTGCTGGACGCTCGACTGACGTCATCGATCATGAACGAAATTGAATTCAACATGACCCGAAACATATTTTGGACCTATTCTCGAACGTTAGCTTGGATTCGTTCCAACCCACGATCGTTCAAAGCGTTCTTGCTACTTTCAAATATTTGGAAAATCCAAAAGTGCACGACTCATAATGTTCATTCGTTTTTTGTTAATAACTATTAAACGACACAAATCAAGTTAACCATTTTCAATACCAATCTCCGGACAATGGATCTCAAGCTATTAAAAAAAAATGGATCAAATTAGTGAATTTTTACGCTCGCTATCGTGTCCGGAACGAAAAAAGTGTTGATTGACAGGAAATTTCTTTTGACTATTTTGATAGTTTTTTTTAATTGTATTATTTTAAATCGATTTGAACCAGTGATAGAATTAATCTTCATTAAATTATCTATCAAATAGTGCACAGGTTAATAAAATTACATGAATTATTAATCGTGTTATTGATGAAAAAAGTTACGAAATTGAGGAAAAAAAATTATTCGTTCGTAGAGCACTTCTTAATGCTTCGCATTATGAGTCGTGCAATTCAAAACGCATAAAATATAAATAGTAGTAAATCTTAATGCTTTTCCAAGCTCTCCGCGCTGAAAAATGTAATTATAATATGTTTTGAGCTCTTCGAGTACAAAAAACAAAATTTATTTAATATAAGCTATTTTTTCATTTTGACTATCGTACTTTATCTTTCGCACTTATAATTCAATTTTGATTTGCTTTTTGATATTCAATGTAATTTTTAGTTAGAAAAAGTTTTTCGAGTACGAAACATAATCTGACAATTTGTGAATTTTGTGAATTTTTCGTTAACGATATCTTTTGCACAAACCAACCGAGTTGATACATTCACATTCATTGTCGTTGTTTCTTAAAAGAAAAGAGCTGCTTATGAATCGTGAAATTTATCGGTAATATAAGAAATATTGTAAAAAAACCTATTTTGAAATATTATTTCCAACAGTTTGGTTTGGAAATAACAGCGGATTGAGTTTTGGTATCGATTGGTAAATTAGTCTAAAATTTATTAATTAAAAACGTTTTTCTGAAAACTTTATCATTGACATTTCTTAAATCTACCATAGGGAATTCGTTCAAATTTTCTTGAAGTCTAAGTTGAATGAACCACTTTTGAGTGTCACAAACTGATCGCAATCGGTTAATCCGTTTAATCCCTTCAAATGCTATGGAGATGCTACATACACGTACGTACGCACTACATCACATACAGCATATGTGACTTAAACATCAAGATCTGGTGAAAACTCGATTTGCGAAAATCGGAATGAAAACACTATCTTCCCAATTTACGGAAATTTTTCAATTTTCATTGCCGAAATTTAAAAATCATTGTACTATGGAATATATAGAAATTTGGGTTTAGTGTATTGTGATTGGATAAATGTATGTATAAAAAATTTAAATACAATTAAACATTAGACGTCCTGCTAATTTAAATTGTAAGTATTCACGATGAGCATTCAAGAACACGTGAATCTAATTAAGTTTGGTACAAAGAACGTGGTATATCAATTTAATAACATTTGTTAGTAAATTTTTCTATGCTTGGAAAAATATATGGTCTAATGGCATTTGTGGTAATATAATGTATCTAGTTATTGGCGAAGAAAACAATTACTTTTGTGTGTAGTAAAAAATTACTTCTGCCACGTATGAAACCGTAAGTGGCGATGCGCTCGCAGTCCGTCTTGTTGGTTAAATTAACTGTGCGACATAGACGTGCTGAATGTGCGCCATCCTTGGCCATCACGTATGCTATTAAATACTTATTATAGTTTTTAGTAGGATACAAATGTACTGCAAAGTCACAAATTCATTTAGAGAGCTCTGAGTGCGCATGTTCTATAGGATTTCTTCTGTGGATGTACAATATTTATCCTTGTATAAATTTAAGATTACTATTAAACAATCACTCACCGAAAAGGCTAGTACACAATTTCCGATTATTTAAACGACAAATATCCATGGGCATAAACGATTCGACTCGTTACCCATCTGTTTCGTTTATTAATGATTTTGTATTTGTTTTGCCTATGCAAGATGGAATTAGAAAAGAACTACTCTTAAGTTTCATGCTCGTTCTTTTTGAAGGAAAACTGCCTTCCGAACCAGCGGTAAAGGGTAAATTCGCAAAAAATTATGACGTATTTCAAGTGTTATTTTATAACCTATGTAAAAAAAATATTTTGAATTTGTATTTGAATTCGAACTGAATGTGTCCATAAGTCAAAGGTCGCACAAAATACTCATGGAGAGGGAATATTTTGAAAATAAGTCGTTTAATTTTACCAAAGATTTTTAAGTTAATTACACTTAGTTGCCCATTATATGACGGAGTTAGATTAAAATTCTAGCCTACGATAACTTTTAACTTCTTTTGTACATCTTTCATGTTTTAATTACCACAAATAAATTTCGGGGACATTCCAACAAAACTTATTAGTAATTATTTTTAATTATCACAAACAAATACCAATCTGAATCGCAAAACAGTAATATAATTATCTATATTATGGAAAGCTCACTACACAAATCTGACTGACACTTGTTATTTTTTTTTTCATTTTGGCATTTTTATGTTAACTTTATTTTATTATTAGCTTTCATTTATCTTCACGTGTCTCGGTGTTTATCTATAATTAAATCACATAAGTTGAATTTGACCCATTTCCCAGTATTTCACTGAGTTAAATTTTTACGTATATACACGTCAGTCAAATCGAGCAATGCAATATTATGGTGACATGGCGCTGATCTGATGATGGAGTTGGAAGGCATGATTAACCTTTTGTGAAACAACATTGACTGCTAGTAACGTGTCTGAAAAGGTAACTATTGAAAGCCATCGACATAAAGAAAATTGCACTAAAATTAAAGTGACTTAATTTTTAAAAAGCAGGTGATAAAAACATTCCTTGAAATGATTTTGTATCAAGCATTGCAGGTTTCATACTAATTTCAGCCGCAGCAGAAAAAAATGTCAACATTACGTGAAAAAAATGTCAACCTTTAAAGTACCATAACACATATAGCCAGGAAGGTGCTAGGTATTAATAAAAGTAAACTGAACACTGATAGAGATCCCAGCTAGTGCAATGAGGATGTTTCTTTTAGGAAAGAGATTGAGCTTCAAAAGCTGAAAAACATCAAAAAAGAATCAGACTACTACTAAACTAAGAAACTAGCTAAAAGGACGGTTGCATGTTCGTGAGTTACAACGAAACAATATTAATATAATAGGCTATTTTCCCCGCGAATTTGTATCTTAAAAACTACTTAATCGATTTTGATGGATATTTTATTGATCTTTAAATTAAAATAAATGTAAGCCATAAAAAAATAATGTCACAATTTGATTAACAGTTTCGGAGAAGTACGTAGACAAACATATACTGTTATGTATGAAAACTACATGTCAGCTTTATCCCGAGGTTTATTGCAAACTGACGATCTACCCACATATATACTACATTCCCTCACCCCTAATTTATACAATACAAAAATATATTTTTTTTAATTATAACAACAAAATGAACAAACAAAATTATGAACTTTCCTCTTTATAAAATATAAACAATTTCTCTTTTTCACCATCAACGCCGAATTTACTTTTGATGGCGAAGAGGGCAATCTCGCGCGGTGGCGACGACGCCTTCATTCAGGACACCCCCAGGCCGCCTACGAGCATTATAGCAGTGACGAGCCGCACGACGATTACACGTTTGTAAAAATGCAGTCCAATGCTGATGACCGAGCGCGGCAGGCGGAAATCGGAACCACGACAACTCGAGGCGCGGATCGTGCGGACGAAAGGCAGTCTGCCGAAGATTGCGACGAGGTGGTCGAGTGGTTAAGGCATTGGATTGCTAATCCAATGTGCTATGCACGCGTGGGTTCGGATCCCATCCTCGTCGCCAAATGTTATGTATGAAAACTACATGTCTGCTTTATCCAGAGGTTTATTGCAAACTGACGATCTACCCACATATATATTACAACACATACATATAAAATTTTGCATACTTATTTGGAAGCTCTAATAGATTTTATGTGAATATATTGCAGTTCCCATAATATTACATAGATATGTGTCGAATTAATAACGTCTTCTATTGAAGTCGCTTAAAAAGGGTAAAGCAGTGGGACTCAATGAAATACTACCAGAAATTCCGAATATGATTAGAGAGTCGAGTATATCAGGTTCACTATCCTTCTCAAACTTGCACTAATAGTAAAAGAAATGCCCGATGATTAGACAAACTGAAACTTATTTACAAATGTAATTTGGCTGAATTTGGAAGTTATGACGAATTCGAGCTGATAACTCATGTGTTGAAGATTTGGAAAATGTTGTTACCAAAAGACTCACAAAAGTAGCAGAAATTACGCCTAACCAATGCAGATTCGCGTGTGGGTGGTCACGATAGGTGTTATTTGCATTTCAAATTGTAATGGGAAAATATAAAAAACTCGAATGATTGCCATATATGTAGTAATTATAAACCTTAAAAAATTGTGTTCCAAGAGCAGTTCACATAAAGCAGGCGTTGCAAAAACAGTTAGTTTTCGGACTTTGAATCGAAATCCTTAAAGATATGCATCAAAATGTCAAGACTAGGATCCTTAACTGTACTGGTTTTGGTCAGGAATTTGAGATTAAAATCGGAATTCATCAAGGTTCTTCTTTTAATCCATTTACTTTTGACATGCAATATGTTTGGTCATCAGGAAAGAATGAATAAAAGTAGACTGACGAAACCAAATTATAGAGCGAATATGTGTGATAAAAAAGTCGAGCAGGATCGCCCTAGAAAATATTATGCAGCTAAAAACAGTGGGATATTAAAATGAGGCCAAATTTTAAGCACCTGGAACCGATGACTGCATGAAAATATTGATGGATGTCGGTGAAGCAAGAAACATATGCAAAGATCGATCATGTGGAAATATATAGTATCTACGATCGGTATAGGAAATCTGTGCGAGTTCTAAAAAATTAAAATTAAGAGATAAGCTATAACAGATGGATATATGGACTAACATGAGAGTGTATAAAGATTTGTATGCACAAAATCGTCAATCAAATTTATCGATTGTACAAACCCTGAAAATTGATTCAAGAAAAACCTTAAGAAATGAAATTAATGGAAAAAAAATACAAAAACTTTATCAATCCCATTAAGAATAAATAAAATAACCATATGAGTAACAAACGCATTAGACAATATTTCTATTATTAAAATCATCCTCTTATGGACTGATTCATTTAACATATTAGGTGTTCCTGTTTATTTAGTTCTATTAAAGTCCTTTAACAATTTTACATTAATAGCCTTATAATTCAATTTGGAATTACGGCATCTTCAATGGTTTTATTTGTCAATCAAATTAGAATGTTTTCTTTGTGTAATTGACAACGAACGACAACACAAATCTATGGAAACACACAATTTTATGTATAAATACGATTTATAATAAGCATTAAATTTCTAAATAAATAAAAATAATATTTGAACGACCGGTAATAAGCAACGTGACTGAAACCAATTAAAAAGTAAAATTCTTCTTCGCTAATGAATGCCGCTAATTTGAAATTCTACTAAGGGTACGTTCAGAAAACACACCTTAATTGTCTTACAATGACAAGTCGAAAGAAGCGAAATCGTATTCAGTAACCTATTTCAAGTAAAACATGAAAATTTGTCACTTTAATGCTGTGTATGCAGTTACTGCAACTCGACTAATCTTCGCTGCTTGCAGCGATATTTTAGCGGCTTAATATCTTAAAAGAAAACTCTGTTTGTTGACATAATATGTTGTAGGTTCTGTATTGTCTTTTAAAGACCTTATGAACTACCGCGAACATGGTGATAGTTTTCTCACGATATTTTCTTCTGGTATTTGAAACAAGCGATAATTCGGTATGAAAAATGTTTTAGGTATATTTTTTTTATCTTCTTTTCCAATGGTACGGGTATCTTAACTAACGATAAGATGTTAAATTCTTTTTTATACATTAGTTATTTTTTAATTCAATGTTTTGGAATCTGTTATATAATTATATTACTTTATATCTTTAACTTACGTTCCAGTAGTCACGCAGAGTTAATGAAAATTAATGTTTGGTATAAATAATTAATATTTAAAGCAACCTTTAAAAACAAAAGGCCTTATCGATTCACACGGGGACCCTTGTGAAACATCGATTATTATAAGCGTATAATTTATCTCCTTAATGTTTAAAAGGATATATTCGTATCGATGGACTACGTAAAATTATAATTATTTTAATAGCATACCAGTATCCAACCACATAAACTTTCGTTATTTTAATACTCTAAAAAGAGTGGACTTTGTAGGAAAAATTAAAAGTCATTATTTTTATTTTATTTTGTCGATCGTGCTTATTTGCTTACTTTGCTTGGAAAGAGATAAGAGTAATGAAGGGAAATAAAAAATTAAGGTGAGAAACAGAGTTATAAAGCGAAAGGGTGAGTTACACTAAGGGCGAGAGGAAAAGGAAACGATATTGATCTCGGAATTGGCATCGAATTCAAAATTGATAATAGAATTATAATTAGATTGATTAAGATTTCAGTAAATATATATATTTTTTATTTTATGCGGGCAGATACAGAGAAAATTTTAAATTTTTTTTTATGAAAAATCAAAAGTTATAAACAATTATTAAAAAAAAATTTTTTTGCATATATCTCAAAACTATAGCACATGTCGGTAATCAAAAGAGATTTTTCATTAAAAATGAAATAAAATTTAATCAAATTTCTAACTATATTATTTAATGTTTACGTAAATAATTTTTAATTTTCAATATCGATGGACTTAAAAACTAAGATTTTTTTTTTATATTATAAAACTATTAATTATTTAATGAACCGTTTAGCCGAAGTTTTGATTCTACGTATATACTGATAGTATTCAACAATTAATTATTGGTTGATTTTGTATTCGGTATCTCCAAAAACAAAGAAAGTTAAAAATACGAAAATGAAAGCGAAGAATACAAAAGTTAACTATAAATAACTAAACTCAACATTAGAAATCAACAAATATCTAGTCAAAATGATGTCAAATTATAAAAATTGATGTAAAACCGAGTCTGGTGCATGTTTCAACGTAGCTGGCAACGAGTACAAAAACAACTAATTACTCATTTACTTTAAGGTTTTTGAAGGCGCTTCTTATTAAGTTATTTCACTTTGTAAATTACGTTATGTTTTAATTAATATTGAGTTTTTACGCTTTTCTAGAAAATTCTAAGCAATCAAACATAAATAAAGGTCACTTGATACCCAAAAAATTAAATCACGGAAGATTTAAGTTGACAATTTTGTTGAGTTCAACTCTATAAAATTCGCATAACGCTAATATTTACTTTGAGAGGTAATAATTTATGTACACGGGTATGATAGAAGATAAAAGGTGGGATATCTGTGCATTAACAGCGCTCGCGGCTCGCCGCGCTCGGTCCGCCCGGCCACCGCGACCTCACGATTTGCAAACATGAAGTTCGGCACGCATTAAATAAATGTCTCAGCTTGCCGCCTGCGCCCCGGCCGGCGCCGGTCAGTCGCCGTCTAAATCAGTGACAGGCACACGCATAGAGCATTTCACATGCGCCCGCCACGATTTCGCCCTTTCTTAATCCGCTACAAACTAAGTGAATTGAGACCATATACTGTGCCATACTAAATGATATATTTAAAATATAAAACATTGTGATAAACACCTCTTTTTTCGTTGTCTTCGATAATGATGTTACACATATAATAATTTCTTTCTCTTCCTTGTTTAATTAGTTTTCATGAAGAAATAGTAATATTTTTTACTTGCGCAATGTTGTAAAAATATGTTAGGGTTATCAAACTAGAACTTTAACTATGATTAAATTATTTTGTATTTGTCTCATAAAAAAAAATGAATCGGTCCATATATTACAAATACAAGCAATCAGTAAGAATCGTATGCATTTATGGTAATAATAAAATAAATCGCCGCAGCAACGGTGTAGGGTAGTTTGCCGCTTTGTTCGGCGCTCGGTGCGACTGCCGGCGTCTCAGGCGCGTGGCGTGAGTGTTGCGGCGGCAGTGCTTAATATTTTTTGGAAAAGAAATAACCATCAGGTTGGCCGCATTCTATTAGAATTTTTCTGCCAGAAAATTTCCTTTATGAATAAGAATGAAAATAAAAAAATGTTAACGATTCGACTATTGTGTAACAAAAATATCTGGCTAAAAAATAAAAACAGCAAATAAATTGAATATCTTCTAATAAAAATTATTATCTGAAATAGAACTTAATTACAACAAAATAGCTAAAAGATTTGTTATGTACTTTAGTATACCTTATTAAATCATTGAAATAATTTATTGACATGCTGGAGTCGGAGACCTGTATGGTGTGCCGACTCATAACACGTAATATTAATTTTTGCTTTAATAATATTGGCGTAATATTTCCTAATGGCCTTCTACTCCGGCATAAGTTTTTCAATTTTCGAAGATAATATTTAGGAATGAACTTTAATGAATAAATTACTATAAAATCTTACTTCACCGATCCGGCGCGCTCTGTTCATTGAGGCTCCCACTGTGACGTGATAAACCACACATTCATGTGTAGTGTACCCGTGTGCCACAGTAGACGAAGCCTTGTGATTGTATTGCATTGATTTCCATTTTTCACACACAGATCAGCGGACCAAGGATTGGTTCTTGATAGCATCCCCAGTTCAAGGTTTGACGCTGCTGGGAGTATACCTGATGTTTGTCCTCAAATGGGGTCCCGAGTGGATGAAGAACCGGCCTCCTTTAAACATGGATAAATTTTTAATCGTATACAATGCTTTGCAAGTGCTTGCGTGCGGATTCATTTTTATAAGGGTAAAGTAATTTCATAAAATGGATTATCTATACTGCATTATTTTTTATAAACTCACGCCTGTTCGCCAAATGAGAAGGTTGAAACCACAGATCTTTATAATTATTACTTATGATGTACGACTATTAGCTTTCTTTATCGCTTCACTGACATTTACGAATCGTTTCACTTTAAAACCATTAACAGAAATCAGTTGGGGAGACAAAGAAACGCTGGGTTTTAGGAAAAATTTTAAGAATGTTTTGAAAAGTTTTAAGAAAACTCCATATTATATACAGCGTCATTGTGTACCTACGGATCTTTCTCAATAAATACTTCGCTGCCGTGTATTAATTCAGCCGCTGTTTAGAAATAATATGTCTATTTTTTAAGTCCACGCACGTGATATTTAAAGTGATTACATACTTAAAGGACTTAAGATTGTTTTGATTTGTAAATTAGATTCACTTTAAGTTTCTTATCTAATTAGTTGTAGATTCTGCATCTAAAGAAATATGAGTAACCCTGAATCCCTGAAATAAAATATATTTTTTTTATTGATGTGAGGTATTGTAAATATTTTCCATTTAATGACGCATAACCAAATGAAGATATTACAAGATCTGTTCGGATAAATATTTTTTATTTTCCAAATTAGCCTGATGTTTCTTAAGTTTTTCGCAAACTCATTGAAAGATCTTTGTTCGAAGAAGCTCATAGTTTTTCGATCTTTTAATAAATCATAAGCAATTTCAAGGAATAAATTTGAAAACATTCACATTGCGCATTCAATATTTAGTTGAAGCGAAATAGCGCCTAGCTGAGTAATAGCAGTTAATTCAAAATTAAAAACTTATAAAGAATTAGGCCGAGAGTAATAGTGGATTTTGTTTTTATGGATTTGTTTAAGTCACATTGCATTGCTTTACTTAATTACAAGCGATGGTATAAGTTGTTCTATTATTTGAAATGATTTCTTACTTAGAACTTATCTTTAAACCAATCATCCATCTGGCAGGTCATATACAAAGCGTTTGTGCTAGAATGATACATAAAATTATCAACTTAATAATATATCAATTTATGGGAAATAATTTTGTCGAAAAATTCACTAAGAAGCATATATTAAATTAATGTAAATCTGCAAATCCTAATACCCCTTTTCTCTTTTTATCTATTTGAAACATAAAGATGAATTTTCATGTACAAAGTTGTTTTTTGAAGCTAATAGTCAATACCAAACCTTTCGTATGTCAATAGTCCATACTGGAGGCGTGGGGCTGGAGGTACCGTTGGATTTGCGAGCCGGTGGACTTCTCCACCTCGGAGCACGCTCTGCTGGTCGCCAGCTACGTCTATTACTACTTCCTTCTCAAAGTAGTCGATCTCTTAGATACGGTACGTTCCATATTCATTTTAAAATAATTCCCACTAAATTAAACGACCTAATTATTAACAATGCATATTTTTATATTCACAAAGCCTTCATTTTACATTTTTATATTATTTAGGATTTGTTTTTATAGGTTTTCTTCGTGCTTCGCAAGAAAAATAATCAAATATCATTTCTACATGTGTATCACCACACCGGCATGGTTCTGCTGACGTGGGGCGCCGTCACGTACTATCCTGGTAACTACAACAATTTGTTAAATGTTATATTTTACTGAATATGATATTCAACCATGACATTCAATTAAAATAAATTTTTATTTCATTTTTACGTGTTTACTTGAAAACATTAATGGTTGAATGTTTTAAATTTCAAAACTCCCGAAATAACCCTCAATGAATATTGTGTGAGACAAACTTCGTGCGTTAGGGTTTATTAACTTGAATGTTATATTTCGAATCTTAAAAAGGATAAAAATGTTGAATAGGTGAGACCCGCACATCTTTTGCATCTCAATGTCGACAAAAAAAAATTTAAAAACCCTGAAAACGGTTTTATTCACAGGACATACCTAAAATTTCCCGCTATTACATGTTGTTTTAGTTCCTTGAGTACAAAAATATAGTTGTCTGTAAGCTTTTGAGCTTTTTGAATTCAAAAACTAGGAAAACGTTGACCCTGCAAGCCATCTCTGAAATTTCCTACAACTTCGAACTCAAAGCTTTTAAAAATATACCTAAGAGAAAAATATTGATAAAAAAATCGGTTGAAGTATATTTTTGAGCTTTCCAAATTATAAACATAGTTTTAATACGTTAAGAACTCTACGAGTTGAAAAAAACACTATTGAATTTTTCAACTACGAAATTTTTGAAACGCGCTGTTCAATTTTGAACTGCTTCTATGCAGTTTTTTTTTTAGTAGTAAAAAAATCCGAATATCAAATATCAATCCAGAATTCAGAAAAAACTCTTTCGAACACGCAAAACGCACGCACACGTGCCACATGCACGCACGCACACGCACACACATTGTTCATTTCGATCACGATAATGATCGGCACTCCTATTAACATTCGTCTAATGTACAGTTTCCTCGTGCAAGCCGTTTTACTTCTACGGTGACGACATGAGGTAGATTCGACAGGGCACTCCAATCAAATGATCGACGGGATGATTCGCTTACAGTGAATATTACTGATTTGATCTGAAAGCATTTCATGGTCACGCGTGTACCGTGTACCGTACAGCCTTTTATGCGTGGGCGCTTTCCAAAGGCGCCGCTGACTTGTAGAAAACGCCCATGTGTAAAGACATAGAGTTCGCTGACGAGCCGCCACTGCTTACGCGCAAAGGGCCCTTAACAAGGCGTGTGTATTTCGACAGGCGGCCACGGTACGTTCGTGGGCGTCATCAACTCGTTCGTGCACACGGTGATGTACGGCTACTACCTGCTGACGGTCGTCAAGCCGGAATACAAGAACTCTTTCTGGTGGAAGAAATACATAACACAACTGCAAATCGTAAGTACTTACGATATTCTATGAAAATAATAAAAAACGCGCCTTTATTATTATTCAGAATACTATGCTATTTTGTTGTTCATCGATAGAAAAATTGTTTTAATAGTAGTTAGACTTTTTTCGTATGATGATAAATATTTTTTGCAACTCAGTACTCGGAAACTGAAAACAACGTACCCAAAAATACACCTATATAGAATATGTACAAGATACGCTTGATCTGTAAATTTGTTGCTTACTGATTTTCATGCACATCAGAAATTTAAGACTTGAAAAATTGTTTTATTTATCTTTTATTTATGTTAAAAATATAAAATGGAGCAACAGTAGCATGTAGTATAATAGTAAGTATAATGTATTATCATGTAGATCTCACTTGTGATTGCGATGTGGAAGATTGTAAAAAATGCATATATCATTTTAGATTTAAAAACACAGACCGGGATCTCATAATTCAAAGTTAGTGACCGGAACCGCAGGCACAGCTAGTCATCGATGAAATAAATTATTAATACCTTATTTACATGTAGGTACGGAGAAATCATTCGATATACAAAATGAAAGAATTTATTCTATGACGATAACGATGATGAGTCAGTGATAAAAAGCATTGCCTTCCATGCAAAAGGTGGCAGGTAAGATCCTGGTGAACTTAGGTAAAATTAAACCATTCGTTTTGTGGTTCGGAACACGGTAAACCATCAGTCTTGGATTTGTTACTGTAATAATAACAACAGACATTAAAAGACCCCATCCCACGGAAGAATTATAGTTTTTTCATATGTTTAATACAAAAGTGAAAACATTTTTCACGATTTTAATATACTACATATACAGCATTTTGAATCATTACCATCTTCTAGGTAGATGTAATTATAAAAATTAGGAATAAATTTAGGAATTTTTCGAAAACAAATTGCAATAACTAGTTATAGAATATAATATGCTAACACATTGACGAAAATGGGGTAAACGCATTCCTGCTTATACACACTTTTTCGTGTTATAAAAAATCAAGTAATTATACAAAAATCTAAGGCATTACACAAATATTCCATTTTACGTAGAATAAAATTAAATTCACTTAACATTATTAAACAATGACTCTCTCTATGGTTACGGTTAAGCATCTCATCAGCCGCGCAGCACCTCCCGCGGCGGTGAGCGTAATCCGTGACTGGCTATATTTACATATCTCTCACGTGTGAGCACAAAAAAGGTTTTCTATACATGACAGCCATTAGCACAGGCACGCAACTGTAGCCTTGGGCTTTTTTGAGTACTCAACAAAATTAAATCGTTTGTAATCTGAAAACTCATATGCTTTTAAAAAGCGTTCTACAATTAATACGTCGATAAATCAGTGTATGATAGTCACTGCACTATCATTTTCGTCCTGCAATTGAAATATTTTATATTAATCGAGTTATTATGTTTTACAATTATTGGCGATGTCTGGTCATAGTTGTAAAATTTGTGAGAAAAATATTTGCTTATTAAAATTAAACAAGAGTGCAAATACATTTAATCAATTTTTTTATATAGAAAAATTACAAATCATTCAAACTGACCGACCGACACTATATACAGACTTGATTCAAAAGGTAAGAAGCGTTAGTAGAAAATTTAAT
Organism: Eumeta japonica; assembly: GCA_005406025.1. NCBI lineage: Eukaryota > Metazoa > Arthropoda > Insecta > Lepidoptera > Psychidae > Eumeta > Eumeta japonica. The sequence continues at coordinate 71,697 of BGZK01001419.1, forward strand.
AATAAATGCTATGGATAAATAAATTACTTGACTGGTTGAATATACAGGAATAGTTTATTATGTTTTCCATATGTTTTATTTACGACTACGAAATCGATTGCGAATAGTCAGGAGTAGATTTATTTGTATTATTTAACAAATGCTGTTAAGGTGATTTGAAACGATTACAAAAAGTTAACGTGTCAAGAGATGGCGCTGTTCGGCTTTATTACAGAAAAATATTAAATTTTATTCAAAATGTTAATTTGCAGTTAGACAAACCTAGTTTCACGGAAAGCTATTTCTTAGTTTTACACATAAGAGCACAATTTATTCGAAAATTATCTTAATTATTTATATAATTAGAATAATACGGCAAAATTTATTTTACTTGCCTTGCAGCTCTTTTGGTTGTGTGCTATTAAACACAAATACACACATGTCCGTGATTACTACAATTTGCGGATTTTTTAGAAAATAGTAGCTTCACGAATAGGCCACATCTTTTAGGTTACGCCAGTCGCTCGAAAATTTTATATTTATTTATAATAAATGATCAAATAATATGTAGAAAGAATATTATTTGACGATTTTTCGATTATCAAACACCGAAGAATATTTTCGTGACTTTTCATATAAATTATAATATAAATACATATTTAAGGTTCCTGGGTGAAATTATAGGAAAACTAAAAAATGGGAATATTTGATTGCAATTGGATCAAGGGTTTGATTTTAGGGGAGAGAAACCGAGATCGGGATCTAGACCAAGTCGAAATCAAGGACGACAAACGGGATCAGGATAATGATGAACATAGCATCATCAGTTGGTACAGAATATATAGGGATCCATTTTATATCCATATGAGTGAAGTCACGAAGGAAAGTTATCTACAATAAAAAATATCAAAGGCTTGAATCTTCTTGAGTTTCGTGAGGATTACTAAAAACTCTTATAAACCTATCCAGTTACACTGAAATATTCAGTTTTCATTTTGTGTTAATTGTAAAAAAATAATGATTGTAAAATGCACACCACATTTATAAACAATATTTTTTAACAAATTACGCCAAAAAATGTAGAGGAAAATGTCATAAATTCACCTGAACATGATAAAAAATTTCCATTTATATGAAAAAAACGATGTCTCTTAATCATTGTCAAATGCCCAATTGTTACTGATAATCATTAAAAAAAAAATGCAACGAATGGCTATACATTTTTTAGATGCAGAACACTTTTTGATAAGTGTTTAGCCGAAACCAGCAAAAAAAAATAGGTATTTCTGAGTAACAGTCAAACGTGTATATACCGAAATAAGTTTAGATTACGATTAATTCATCGATCATAATTCATCGATTCATATGAAAGATGAGAAATTCGTTGCAAGTCCACGCGGGCAGAATCGCGGATGAATTCTGCATATTTTGAACAGAAGCGAAATCTAGATCGGAACTAGAATAGGAATCGAAAGCAGAGCCGGGACTGAAATCGAAACAAAAAACAACATGGGGATCATGGTGGTTAGATAGCATGTACGATACGATATAAGAGACAAAAAAAATCATTACATGTACACGCGGGCGGAGCTGCGGACGAAAGCTAGTCTATAATTATTTAATAACACAGTGATCAAATTATTGTATTATTAAATGGAAAAATAAATAAAAGTAAACACTTATACTAATCATAACTAAGGTACAAAATTTTATTGGATTTAAGAACACGACTTTCTATCAAATTATAAGAAGATTACGCTTTGAAAAACCGTAATACTTAAATTTACTGCACTTTAGCTTTAAACACTCCACTCACGGTCTATGTGATTGGCATTATCCTAGATTGTACATGCATTGCTGTACTCTTTCTTATTAAAAGAACATGATTATAATTGTGCATAAATGTGAATTAGATAGAATCATAGATATTTTTTAGCTTTAAACACTCCACTCACGGTCTATGTGATTGGCATTGTCCTAGATTGTACATGCATTGCTGTACTCTTTCTTATTAAAAGAACATGATTATAATTGTGCATAAATGTGAATTAGATAGAATCATAGATATTTTTAGCTTTAAACACTCCACTCACGGTCTATACGATTGGCATTGTCCTAGATTGTACATGCATTGCTGTACTCTTTCTTATTAAAAGAACATGATTATAATTGTGCATAAATGTGAATTAGATAGAATCATAGATATTTTTAGCTTTAAACACTCCACTCACGGTCTATGTGATTGGCATTGTCCTAGATTGTACATGCATTGCTGTACTCTTTCTTATTAAAGAACATGATTATAATTGTGCATAAATGTGAATTAGATAGAATCATAGATATTTTTAGCTTTAAACACTCCACTCACGGTCTATGTGATTGGCATTGTCCTAGATTGTACATGCATTGCTGTACTCTTTCTTATTAAAAGAACATGATTATAATTGTGCATAAATGTGAATTAGATAGAATCATAGATATTTTTTAGCTTTAAACACTCCACTCACGGTCTATGTGATTGGCATTGTCCTAGATTGTACATGCATTGCTGTACTCTTTCTTATTAAAAGAACATGATTATAATTGTGCATAAATGTGAATTAGATAGAATCATAGATATTTTTTAGCTTTAAACACTCCACTCACGGTCTATGTGATTGGCATTGTCCTAGATTGTACATGCATTGCTGTACTCTTTCTTATTAAAAGAACATGATTATAATTGTGCATAAATGTGAATTAGATAGAATCATAGATATTTTTTAGCTTTAAACACTCCACTCACGGTCTATACGATTGGCATTGTCCTAGATTGTACATGCATTGCTGTACTCTTTCTTATTAAAAGAACATGATTATAATTGTGCATAAATGTGAATTAGATAGAATCATAGATATTTTTAGCTTTAAACACTCCACTCACGGTCTATACGATTGGCATTGTCCTAGATTGTACATGCATTGCTGTACTCTTTCATTAAAAGAACATGATTATAATTGTGCATAAATGTGAATTAGATAGAATCATAGATATTTTTTAGCTTTAAACACTCCACTCACGGTCTATGTGATTGGCATTGTCCTAGATTGTACATGCATTGCTGTACTCTTTCTTATTAAAGAACATGATTATAATTGTGCATAAATGTGAATTAGATAGAATCATAGATATTTTTAGCTTTAAACACTCCACTCACGGTCTATGTGATTGGCATTGTCCTAGATTGTACATGCATTGCTGTACTCTTTCTTATTAAAGAACATGATTATAATTGTGCATAAATGTGAATTAGATAGAATCATAGATATTTTTAGCTTTAAACACTCCACTCACGGTCTATGTGATTGGCATTGTCCTAGATTGTACATGCATTGCTGTACTCTTTCTTATTAAAAGAACATGATTATAATTGTGCATAAATGTGAATTAGATAGAATAATAGATATTTTTAGCTTTAAACACTCCACTCACGGTCTATACGATTGGCATTGTCCTAGATTGTACATGCATTGCTGTATTCTTTCTTATTAAAAGAACATGATTATAATTGTGCATAAATGTGAATTAGATAGAATCATAGATATTTTTAGCTTTAAACACTCCACTCACGGTCTATACGATTGGCATTGTCCTAGATTGTACATGCATTGCTGTACTCTTTCTTATTAAAAGAACATGATTATAATTGTGCATAAATGTGAATTAGATAGAATCATAGATATTTTTTCGCTGATTATCGTAATGTAATTAACTCATTTGGTCAAAATTTTTAGTTACAGTGCCTTCACTGTGATGGTAGTACAGCAGACTTATTATTGTATGTATCAGGTAACAACGTCTATGTGTATTGTAGGGAATTCTTGCAATTTTAAAGTATTTCCTGTAGAAGCCTTTACTTTACCACTTCTTCCGCGCATGAAACGCTTTTTACAATAATTTTAATTTATATTACCAGGCAAAATTTCTCCACGAAACAGTTTTGCATGCTCAATGTTTACATAAATATGCACATAAATACTTCGAATATTTATGTCTACAATTGAATGTGAAGTTTTCAATATAATTTTCTTTCACATATATCCAATTACATGGTTTTTATAAGTATTAAATATAAAACCAAAGATAATTTATCATCTCATCTTATTCATAAATTCAAAATATTTTTTCTGTTAAAGTCAGAACTTAATTATGACACAAAGAAATAAAACTGTGCAATTAAAGTAACATTAATAATATATAACGATCTTTACTTTAATAGATTATATTTGCCAACGCTAGAACGTGAAAATTCAAATAACAAAAATTAAATAACTAGCAAATCTACTGATTAGTTGTAACGCTAGTTACTTAGTTTTTGGTTCGATAATGCGTTCTGAATTGTAGATAAGAAAAAGTTTTTGCTAGATTTTAATTTTCTAATAACACAGTGTACGGCGTGCCGAAATTAGTCACAAACAAATTAAATAACATAAATAAGTACATACATATACATTGCACACACGAACACAAACGCACACAAACGCACACACGCACTCACTCACACACACACGCACGCTCGCACACACACGAATACACGCACGCGCGCGCGCACACACACATGCACGCCCGCACGCACGCTTTATTTATTTATGAAATTTAGGATGTCTGCAGCGGCTGGTGGTTATATTTTATAGATTCCGAAATAGTTAACCAATTCATAAAATTCATGGATGTTAGTTTAGATCGTACAGCTATCTCCCCGAGTTCAGCACTTTTGCAGTCCTCGAAGAATGTGATTGTTTATCCAAAATCATAGCTCAAACATATGGCAGCATGGCAATTATTTCTTCCGAGTAAAACGGTGTCCAAGCTAAATAAAAGGCATCCATTAGCTCTTCTTCTTGTGTTCTGTTCATATTTTAATTTTCATTCTTTCTAAATTGTATCAGCGCATCGGCGAAATTAAGCGATTTTTTAGTGTTATGAAAATCATATCGAATTTTTCTTCACGATTTTACGAAAAGATTAACTGATTACGCCGATTCACTGAAACACCGCGCGTCGTCGGAATACGTCGGATTTACGATTCTCGTGTCGTAAATATAATGCCTAAAGGAACGTAAACGTGATTGATTTTTTCGAGGAAGTAACTGAAAACGGCAACGTATGGGACAACGATACCGATGTATCAAGTATGACATGGCTCAAGTCAATACTTGAGCCATGTCATACTCGCATAGTTTCAAAGTGTATGGTTTTACAATTTGTTTTTAATGTTTTTGATAATATTTATCAGAGACAGACAGTCTATACGACACGTTACAGAAAAAAACTCTGACATAACTCATTGCGTACATGAGATTAAAGAATTTGAATTATCCTTAGAAAATTTCAGATTAAAATTTTTGAACACTTATAATAATTCTTCGAGTCCTCGTAGACAGCCTAAAAGAAAAGGAAATGTAAACCACATCAAAAATTACTACAAGTTCAGATTTATTAAAATTATAGATAATGTTCTTAACGAACTCCGAAGTTTTGTATAGAAATTTAAAACGTCAAAAGACTGAAACATAGATTTAGGAATTTAGGGACAGTAATGTCAGAGAGCGGTGTGGTTTGAAAGAAGAGGTAGTGACTTGAGCAGAAAGAGGTATGTCGCGGTGGTTTGGCCACCGGGAGAGGATGAATGAAAGTAGACTGACAAAACAAATCTATAGAGCATTCGCTTTATATGTTTCCACACACATTCGTGTGTAGCGGAAAGGTGGGGAAGGGTCGCCCTGGAAAATCTTATGCAGACCGTATTGGTGGCATATTAGAAAAGGAACTAATTTCTTTGTCAGGGAAGCAAGAAAGACATGCAAAGATAGTACCATGTGGAAATTTATATTCTCTGCCTATCCTTCTGGGAAATAAACATGAGTCTATTTTATATCACTATTACATAGCAAAGGTTATTGAATTACCATCATATGAAAATTATAGTAAATTTTATACCATTTTCCCTAATACTCCATTCAATGATTTATAAATGTTTACAATGCACACAATTTGGATTTCGATCGTCTGAAAAAGGATTAAAAATCATATACAAATTTCAGTCTCATTTTATACAAAATAATAAAACATTTGTATGAAAACTTTTTACCAACAATTTTTTCTGCACTCGCTCAATTTTAGGACTGACCAAGTCATTTGCACCGTCCTCGTGACTAGCGCCTGCACCCAACGATCGTTTTCACGTTTAAAACGCCTAAAGACGTAGGTATTTACGCAACGCACGGAAACAACAACAATGGCTTACCGAACCGTCGATGATTTCTATTGAGATCTATTCAATGATTTAAAAGATTCCCGAAACTCTTAAGGACGCCGCTTTGTTTATATGAGATGCACGTGTTGAAGACTACGTCAGGAGTTCTGGGGGGAACGAAAGAGAAGCTAATATTGAGGTCTTTATTCAATAACTGTGAATGTTTGTGCTCTAGTGCTATCTTAGAAGTAGAATACATTGTTACTTGTGATTAACTCAGACCGTTTTGTTCCATTTGTTTGCCTTGATCTCACCAGTTACTGGCCAAAGAGGTCATAATCGACGGTTATCTCGGACCATAAAATTTATTTTTTTATCGTGATAATATACATTTACCGTATTACAAATTTAAATGAGTCTTATGAATATAAAAAAGAAAATATGTAAACAATATATTAATGATATTTCTTGTATAATTATTAACTACTGAACTATTCAAAATTTAAAGTATATGTGTATGCGCATGGGTAGGCACATGTGTAGGAGTCTGTTGGGTGCATACGTGCCTACGTGCGTGTGTTTATCAAAGTATAAATTCCTACTCAATGGTCATTGTTCTGACATAAGGACAAATGATTGTAAAATAATAATAATAAAATCGCGACTAAAGAAAAATACACTAAGGTCTTTGAAAATCTTTCCTGTATTGTACATTTCGTAAATATGTTGTATATTTCATATGTATACACTATACACAAATAATGAACAATACCACCATTCGTAAAACCGCGTTTGTTTCGCCGGATTATTCCAGTTCAGATGCACTTTTCACCTTTGTGTTTAATTTTTTGACGTGATAACGTCTTATAAATCGATGAACGCCGGCTGCACGCACGAAAAAGCATGACTCGTCACGTTCCGCCTGAAGCCGAGCGCGCGAGCGAGAGCGCGGAACAATAGAGAGGCACGATCAGCCTAAACGTTCGGCTTGTGACGTAACTGTATAATTTAAGTAAAAAACTATTTGAATTAACGAATGCAAATAAACGTTAATTTATCGAAAACATTGTCATTTTCTATTAACTTCTTCTTTGCATTACACAAAATAATGATAATTCAATGATAATAATTCAATTCAATTCATAAAAGAATGCAATATTTCATCAATATTTTCTTATGACATTATCACGTAAAATTATCGCCCGTAAACCGACTTTACAGACGACCAATTTTTTTGTTATAGAGCTTATCGCATTACACTTCTATTGCGTATCTCCCACGTTTTTAGAGTTCTGAACGTCGAAAAAAAAAACGAAACTCTTATAATCCTATAGGGTTACAATCGTGATCTGATATTCGTTTGTCACAGACAATTTGTTCCAAATCTAGTGAACCTATTAAGTCGAAAAGTTGGTGCATTTTTTATCTACACACGGACATGTAATGTTAATAAATAAATTTTAATTATGAAATCTATTAAGTGGGAAAATTAAGAAAAAATACTTATTTTAAGAACTATATCGTGTGACATATTAAATGAAAAGTCTTGTTTTAAGAATCTGAAACAGATTTTATTGTTTTAAAATACACAGTTTAAGTTAAAAAATTACATGAAAAATTATTACTCCCATATTATTTCTGGAACTATTGACCGTAAAATTTTGGAAAAGAAAAATGCAGAACTTTTTTCTGTATTTACAGATCACAGGGAGACCTTTAAGAACTTTACGGTCTTAAAATAACATAGCAAATATCCCAATAAACTTAGTTTACAGTCGCTTTAGCTACTGCAAACCAATTTTAGTTAGAGCAAAGGAAAACAGTAAATATTGTATTTATCGTGCAACACCCTCTGCACGCGATTTTAGCGTTTCTCCAGTTTTCCTTTTTAAATCTTATGAGTGTTTTTATAACTATTAAAAATTCATAATCATAAATTTTCCAGGTAGTTTGTATGTGATTAGGAATCTGTATGAGACTAGGAGTAAATAAATTATGATTTTTATCCCGACTTAAAATTTGATATATTTCTTTCGATTTAAAAAACTTTTTCTGATTCATAAGCTAATTTTTTCAAATTCTACTCTTTCTCTCACACACTTGCTTCTTCAATCTAAGCTTGTAAAATTTACATCAAACAGATAAACATATAAGAAAACGAATTAATATTATTTTGTTATCCATTTATGCGTTATTTATTTAAAGTTTCAAGTATCGAGCTCATTGTAAATTAGTGTTAAATGCATTCCTAAGTTTAAACATTGCAAAAGACTAACATACAAACCGACAATTATGAACGAATTAATAAAAATGTAGTCAATAAGAAAACTAAAAGGAGATAATTTTTATTTTCAAGATGCTTTACTGAACTACCCGTTAAACAAATTTAAAGAATTTTGATGGTTTCCAAACAGAAAAACACATATAAATTCAAAAATCACCCTATTTCAAGAATTACTATCCTTTAAGAGCCATGAATCAAGTGTTGTTTTTATCTGTTCAATCAGATACGTACTTTAGTTATAAACTCTTAGTTCTATTTAATTTTTTTACAATTACTATTTGTACTCTTGTTTCTCTGAATCCACACTCAATTGTAAAATGTAAAGGAATATATCTGATTTCAGATCCAATTCTTATGGCTTGTGATACATTTTGCTGTGATTGTTGTGAAGACGGACTGTGCGTACCCACGCTGGACAGCCGCAATCTTCTTGCCACAAAATCTCTTCATGCTCATCTTGTTCCTCGACTTCTACATTAAAGCCTACATCAAGAAACCTAAAACGGAAGCTAATCTTAAAAATATGAAAAGCAATGATAGTGAGAACAGTCTTAATAACAGGACCCATCTCAGCGAATCTAGTGAATCTCAACTTACACATGACAATGTAAAAACCGACTAAGAGTTCGGCGGTTTAGTATTCAAACTTATATATTGCTAAACTAAAAACAATACCGATAATTATGTATCAGTATATTAAAGTATTTGTTTCATAAAAAAATATTATTTATTTTTGATGTGTAGTAAAAATCTCATAAAAAGTGACTAACCTGATAATAAAAAAGTTTTCTAAGTGCCGAATGATGCCCAATAGCTATTCCTATCTTAATTTTCACCACAGCCACAATTCCACAGCCGTAGATACATTTACTGTGTAGAACACCTCACCCGACCACCAACGCTGTAGATACGTGTTTAGTCCACACAAAAGATTGATGCATTTTCGTAAAATAAATGACTGCACAAAGTCGACTCGTAAACTTAGTGATTTATTTTACCTACAATCAGCCATTGGTCACAAAATTGAGTGAATTGATTGTTAACAATACAATGTATGTGTTCTGTCTAACAAACATTTTTATGGAGAAAAGACATGGCATTTGTTAATACAAAACATAAACTAAAATGTTTAATAAAGTAGATAAAAACGTCCAACGGACAGTATAATTTTACTTACTCTGTCAAAAGATTATTGTATAAACAATAATAATGGCATAAGCCAATTCTCCTACTAGCCGCAACTAAACCGAGATAGAATGATTCCGTCTTTGGCCGTACTCACCGGTCTCACCTGATGCCCTACTATGCTGATACTGTGTTGGCCCCTGTGACTCGTAAACGCAAACGAGGACGCAATACTTTACCGCATTTCCAAACTTTATGGCCACAATCAAACGCGTTTATCATAGACATTCATAATAAAAAATATTTTACGATTATGACGATGTCTAAAAACATGATTGTTCTTAAATTTTTGAAAACAATTATACCTTATTTGTGCCTGAAGTTTTTTTGTGACAAGTTAATAAAAACATTCATATTGCATAGAAGAAATAACGTATTTTCTACTCTAATACATAGCAAATGATGTATTTAAATCCTCTTTTTATATTTAGATGTTACGAAACAGCTGTGAGTGGACTCTTTCTTACAGTAGAAGTAGTTAATCTATTATTTAGACAAGTGGCACTTGCGATCCTATCCAAGTAGCGTTTGGGACTAAACTCGTTTGTGTGGTCATCTAAAGGAGCCGCTGTGCGTTAAAGAGGGGGTTTTGAAAAGGCTATTCCTCAGAAGTGAAAATTTATATGGAGGTACTATTACTTTTGAAATGAAAGTTGGGGAAATCAGTGTTTGTAACGTTAAAGAAACACTCAAAACAAAATTCAATACTAAATGCTTTTTGAGGACTTAACTAGAAACACAAAAATCTGTCAGCTCTATGACTTCTCGCATTGTTCTAAACAATGAAGTTTTGGAACTTGGAAAGTATAGAAACACAATCGCTCATATTTTCAAGCTCAAATTTATCAGCGTTCCCGTTTGAACTCATTAAAGGTAAACAAAAATAATGCAATTGTTATTTTTCAAAGATCAAGTTTGAACGGGGCCAAGGTCCACTAACCAAGAAGCCGTCCCTGCATAGACGCGTATTCGTCATTGTACGCTTGCTTGCTGCTTAGATATCTTATTTTATATCAACTCTTATACACTAAGTTAGTTGCATTTATATTAATTTTATAGCAGACCGAAATATCAGGGCAAAATACGATTTTTAATAAACGTTATAGCTCGGTCGGCACGGATTGCAATCATGCTAGAAAGATCAAATTTCATATTTGAATATATTTTAACATTGTATTAACAAAAAAAGGTAGTGGAATGCATTCCGAATTTAAAAAAAAAATATGTCATATAAGGTACACTCTAGTATAGAAGCTTATATAGTGATAGAAAAGTAGATTGTTATAAGAAAAATGATAGAAATACCGTCCTGAAATTCGTAGGGAGAGATATTGAAGAACCGATCAATAAACAGATCTAGGTTCGTGTCTTTTTTATTAAAATAACTGAATTCCTGGATTTCATCAAAGATCCTGGAGAATACCCCCCAAAGCTATGCTCCAAAGTGGTGAACGCGCCGTGGAGGAAGAAAGGAAAAAATAATAATATAAAGATAATAAAAATGTTAACAGTCTTCCAAGGTTTGCCAACGAATATTTCGGCGAATTTTACGATAACTATGAAACATTGGCTGCGCTAAAGAATTGGAGCGAACAGCAGAAAAAAGCGGGCTTGAGTCTGTATACGGCGGGCCCAGCTACATTCTCTTTAAAAACTATTGACACTACGGTAATGACTTATAAAGAAATCATAAAGGACTTTAAAGATGTATTCCAACGCGAAATAAATTACGCACAATAATTTTACAATACAAAACAATAAGAAACCGACCTACCCGACTTTTTTTTATAAAGTAAAAAGGGCTAGCTACAAAAGCAAAAATCAATGAAGAAAAAACAACTATCATGACGTTTCTGCGAGGAATACGAAGAAGTACGAAGAAGTGTACGAAGAAAATAAGGAGACTACTTATGCTTGCTGATAGAGTGAGGAAACAAAGGAAATTCACAAGAACACCCTACAAGTAACGAGATGATAAGGCCGCTAGAGCCGGCCAGGACGGAAGCTCAACCGCACTGGTTTCGTGATCGCGGTGACGGGCGATGCTACGCGGCACCGAGGAAACAAGATTGGCGCCGAGCTGACCAAGGTGGTGGATAGTGACCCCAACCTCCGACAGGTCATCAAGGGAACGCGAGGTGGCAACGGCGGTGAATCAACTATTAGGCGGGCAGCCGCTGCCCATTGAAACCACCCGCCAAGCGAATACAGGCAGTACGCACATAAAGCTTACAGAAAAAAAATATAATGTGCACATTTTGTTAAATTCGGAGGCTGTTCTGAACTTTGTAAAATGAAAATACTATACACATTAATAACGTTAGTGATGTCAATCTTCCATGTTGTATTGAAACGGATCAATGGGTCAATTTTACAATTTACCGGTATCACGTGACTCGACTTATATATAAATGAAACTAAGTTTAAACACACATTCTATGTTGTAAAGAATTTACACTTATATTTAATTTTGGAGACGGATTTAATGAATCAAAATGCAGTTGAACTAGATTATAACGAAAACAAATTTATTTTCAGTAAGAGAGGATTGCATGCACCGCTCGTGTGTCACGCGCCGGTGCGCACTGAACAAAAATTGGCGTTCACGGTTATGACGTATTTCGAGGACTGGGTCGATAAGAATGAAAGATACTTATCGGTATGCAATCTACCTCATTCCCATGCCAGAGAAGCAATGGAATGTAGGAATATTTTGATTGTTTAGCGTTTGAGAATTCGCAATTAGGCAAATATTCATGTTTCGAAGTAGAAATCAAAACGCAAGACGAAATACCGGTCCATAAACCGCCATATGGAGTGTCTACGGGACAACACAAGATTATTGAAAAACAAGTACAACAAATGTTAGATAATGCAGTTATTAGACATTCATAACGTCCTTACGCATCTCCCGTGGTATTAGTAAATAAGGCAGGTGACACATGGAGATTTTGCGTTGATTTCAGCAATTTAAACATAAATGTTATTTCAGATTCGTAACCTATTCCGAAAATAGAATATTTAATAATTTATTTAGATAAAGAGAAATATTTTGTAAGTTTAGACTCTATATCGGAGTATTGGCACACGATAGTAAATAAGAAGGATAGGCGAAAAACCGCATTTGTAACCCCCTCAGAAATTTCGAGTTTAATGTGGTTCCGTATGGATTACTGATGATTCAGACCAATTTTCAGAAAATTACGGACACACCATTAACATGGATTAATTATATAAATGCCGTAGTGTATGTAAATGACGTAGTAGTGTATGGGGAAAGTTTCGAAGAATTTTGTAATGCTTTGAGAGATGTGTTTAATACGTTTAAAAAAGCGAATTTGATGGTGAAATCATTGAAATGTAGCTTTGGTTATTAATCAGTGACAGTTCTAGGGGTTATAAAGTTAGTGAAGAGGGAGAATTAAACTTTGCAGAATAAAGTTAGATGCAGAAGTTAGAATTAGGGAGATCGACGACGAAGAATTAAAAATCATTACTAGATCTCACCTACTATTATAGGAAATTCATAGAGAATTACGCTTTAATTCCTTTTCCATTAACGAAATTATTAAAAAAGGGTATTAAATTTCATTAGTCAGAAGAATGCCAGGCAGCATTTGAAATGCTAAAGAAATGTATGTAATCCTCCAACATTAAAACATTTAGAGAATAAGCACGATACAGCAGTAACTCGGTTATTTGTATATGCTAGCGGAGAATAATTACATGCATCGCTGATGCAAGGAGAGAATGAACTGAGAGAAATCCACTCGATAGCTTACGCGTTGCGGTAGTTGAGAGACCTAGAAAAGAAATATTCAGTGACAGAATGCGAATGTTTAGGAGTTTTATGGGCATTAAAATACTCTAAACATTATGTTTGGGGAATGGCGTTTGAAGTGGTAACAGACAACAAAGTCTTATGTTGACTGAAAGAAAACAAGATATTAGAGGCAGATTAGCCCAATGGGCGCTTTGTTTTAAAGAATACGATTTTAAAATTATACATACATCGAGACGCCTAAAAATAGTGGCAGATTTTCTCTTATGGAAAGTAACGAAGTAAAAAGAGTAGAGGAGGTGATAAAATTAGCAGTATATATGATTTCCGCGGAGACTTTTTTAAAAAGACAAAGATAATTTTGTAGATGTTGTGTAGAAAGTTTAAGTAGAAATGAAGGCGGGTATTGAGACTTTTTGTGATAAACGGAACTTTATAGAAGAGAATAAATTGGTTAAGGCATAGGAAAGAGGTAAAAGTTCTACCGAGGTGTATATCGGATGACATGGTGAAAGAAGTGCATGATAAACCTTGAATAGGGAGGCATTTCATATTAACTAAAACATCAGCAAAGTTAAAATATTTTGTGAAGAATGCTGAAACAGAAGTGAAGTATATCCGTTCATGTCGTGTATGTTTAGAAAAAAATAAATTAAGCAATCAGGCTAGATTGCAGCCAATTATAGTACAAGGTCTTTTGGAAAGATTGGAATCGATATGGGAATACCCATAGATACCCATGAGAAGATCCATGCGCAGTAATAAATATATAATAACTGTTATAGAGTATGCCTCTAAATATGTTATCACAAAAGCTGTTTCGCGAGTGATCGCTGAAGCGATATCAATTTTTTTAATTAACAAAATATTTTGCAAATTTGGTTCCGTGCTGGAAATAATATCTGACCTAGATCGGTTTTGCTGGAGCATGGTGAGAGACACGATCGGAGCATTCAGAGCAATATCGCAATTTGATACTGCGTTTCACGCACAGATAAATGGTTTGATAGAAAGATTTCATAGAACACTTTGGCGATTATTATCAATGTATGTCGATAGTAACCAAAGAGATTGGTGTACATTTTTACTTCTAATGACAATTTCATATAATGTAACCAAACACAGCACTACAGGGAAAATTGAAAATATAATTATTAATAAGGCTCTTGTAAATATTAGAAACAAACAGATTTAACGAAAAATTAGGTTCGATAGGAGTAAGAAACATTGAAAGTTTTGTGTAGGAGACTTGGTAATGGTATACGTACCTAGAAGGGTAATAGGTATAACCTTTAAATTAATGCGATGTTATAGAGGGCCATATAATTATGTAAAAATTATCGAACGCCACATATACAATAGATTCGCTCAATGAACGAATGCGGGATATAGTTCATGTGTTTCGGTCGAAAAGGTTTCAACTTAGATAATAGGGAAATGTAAGGTATACAAACTATGAATAGACCTAGAATGTCGGTAGAGACTATATGTGACAGGCGACCATAGTAACAATTATGTTCATTCCACGATGACATTAATAACATTGAAAAATATGTATTGTAAATAGCGGTAAAATGAATGATTTTATAAAAACTTAGCTTATAATGAAATATAAGGACAAATACGAGTTAAATAATTATTGCCCCGTAATTCATTTTACTATGTGGTCATAATAAAATAAAGTGAATTTTGTAATTTAACATGTCCTTTTTATGTTACATGTCGTACGCGAAAACAGGTGGACCTTCAGGCGGCCAACGCCGCGTTCCATATCTGAAGGCACGGTAATAAAGCTGGAAGAGGAAAATATACATATCATGACCTGGTTTTTACTAAAGGTTATGTGAGAGAGGTGAGGTATAGAAGGGAGATTTCGTTTGTGAAAGAAGGCAACTATGCTCGTAGAGTAGCGACAGTTCATCCGTGCGATTCGCTTTCTGACGTGAACTGAGTCAGGAATGGCGACTGATGGTATGATCAAAATTGTCTTCTCACATAACTCATAGTTTCAGATGCTGAGAACACTTGAGGGCAGGGTGTTTCGGGAACGGTCCTGATCGATCCACTTTGGCTCAGTGCCGTCAGAAATCTTCTGGCAGCCTCTCAAGCCTTTGGGACGTCCACCAAGTCCAATTTTTTTAAGATGATTTTTTTATACAAATAATATGTGTAATCTCTCTGAGTGGCCATCTATCTTTTTGGGTGGGGTTTTTGATATACGAGTACACCCTGGCAGCAAAAATTATAAGCATTTTGTCGCCGTAAACGATTGAAATCGTAAATCGAAAGGCTTTCGATGATGACAAGGGATGTAGTGTGATCTTAACACACCATTCTTTATATGCATCGTTCCCTACATAGGTAGGCCTTATAACCTATATTGTTAATTGCCACGAAGCAAAAAAATATTTGCTTTCATTAGATTTTATTTTTCTCGAAGGGGAAGTTTGACGTAATTGGTAGCCTAGGAGTAAGTGGTATATGAAGCATCCAGCCTCCGTGCTAAATCTCATGAATGTGGGTTCGCATTCTATTTGTGTTTGAATTATTGTCAAACTCGCGTTTAGAAGCCGAGCAGGTGAAAAAAAAAAGAATAGGGAGTACATTGTGAAACATAGAAAAGAGGAGACGAGGGTTCATGCCCAAGGGTACACGAGCTCCGATAGTGATAGAAAAGTTGATTGTTATAAGCAATACGATATAAAGACCGTACTGAAATTCGTGAGGAGAGATATTGAAGAGCCGATCAATAAACAGATCTAAGTTCGCATCATCTTTTATTTAAATAACTGAATTCCTGGACTTATTAAAGATCCTGAAGGATACCCATAACCATATCTCCCTAGTGTCATTTTTATATTTATTCTATTACAGATTCAAAATTTTTTTTTCATGCTATAAGATGCACTATTGCAAATAATAAAGCGCAAAGTTTATTTTGATACTATCATTTGCCCCGTCTTCGTTTAACTCGGAATTGTGACTTGTATCGGAATCGAAATTGCAAAGAAGACGGGTAGCGAATAATATTTATAAATTTGATAGCCCAATTTCAAGGACGATTATAAGCTGCCTTAATGAATTTTGAATTGATTTAATTGTATAATATAAAGGATCCATTAAGAAAAAAATTATGAAATTTGCAGTTTATCGGAGTATAAGGAGGTCGAATTTGTATGAAACTTTTTATTGTGAAGGTACAACTATGAAATTAGGTACAAATATTGCTTATTAATACAAACACTGCAACACTGCTGAGACGCACCTTAACAAATAGTTAAGGATAAGTGGGAAGTGGAAAATACATAAAAACAAGTATGTATTTTGTTCGTTTTTCAGCGTACCTAAACCATTCACCTCATTACTATGAAACTGCTGATATTTTGTAATCACGAATGCGAAGATTTCTCAAAATGAAAGGCATTCGTGTTTGCGTATTTTACTATTGGACGGAACTACTGAATCTATTTAAAGAATTAATTTTGTAATAAGAATGTCTATAAATAAAATAAAGTATAAAAAAAAAATTGCTTTGGTTTTATATACATATTTGTGCTACTAAAGGTTCTGAAAACTCTTTCACATATAGAAACCTATACTACCCCCGACTAATATACTATAAATTTTATTTTTATACTAGCGTTTGTCCCAGCCTTGTCCAAATTCGAACTATGACCGGTAACGAACTCAAAATTGTTAACGCGATGAGGAGCAGATTCAAAGGCCGTGGCCGTAATGGTTCGAAATCGAGCACGAGACCTAGATCGAAACTCACAGTGAGACGAATATTAGAATCTGTCCATTGTTGATTCTGATTTCAGTCTCAGTTTTAAGTCTAGATTCTGGTTCCGACTTCGTAGTTCTCGCAATTTCTGATGCGCTCTTGATTTCTATTTTGCTTCCCGTCTTTAAATTACCAATTATATTGTTGGTGTCAATTCAGTTTTCACTTTTATATAACCTTACGAACCAATAGATAGTAGATACGTCACAAATACTTGACATTTACTCAAAGTGGTAGTTAATTCAAGAATATACCAAAATTTCATTAAAACCGGTTGAACTGTTTTGGAGTCCATAGGGAACATACATATACACATCACAGTTATATAATATATAGAGGTTGTGTCTATAAATTGATCCAAGGCAATTTAACTTGGAACTATTCAAATAGAGTCCTTCAGTTCTGTACATTTATTTTATTTAAGCTTTAATAAACTTTATAAACCTTTAGCCATCTAGCATACTTCGTACAGACTTCAACGATTTCATACTCGTAAATATTGTTGTGCTTGAGCTTGGTATAAATTTTTTTCGTTCTTGAACGTTTTCTTCACGATCCTCAGGGCTGCCAAACCGCTCGTCATTGTTAGATGTATACGAGTTTGTCTCTGATAAGTAAAAAACTGTAACCGGAGATCTAAGAGACCCCTGTTAGTTGGTTATGTGACTTTTTAACATTTGAGTATTTTTTTTATTATTGTAGTTGAAAAATTTTATGGACGAAAACTTCCAGCATTGATTGAAATAAGGTTTCTTAGACAACAAAAGTATATCAAATGACGAACGTATGAAATTTGAGACCGTTGAAGGAATAAAGCATGTTGGAAGAAAGTTGAGTCAAATTCGAAATTCAAAGAACAACTGAAATGGTAAATAACAAAAATGCTCGGCCCAAAATTTAATTAAAGTAGAATCAATGCCTGGGAGATGTAATATCATAGGAGTATGTGTGGAGTGTGTCGAAAAGCTTTCCAAGACACTCCCTCCACATAAGGCTAAATGTAGGCCTTTCTTGTTGTTTCTATACTTTTCCATCAGGATTCTGATCGTCTGTATGTCGGCAGTGATTGACCTGGATGCTGTAAAACCTTATTGATTTGGAGATATTTTTCAGATATTGTTGAGGCATTTACTAATTATTGGTTCTCATATTTTAAGTAGGTATAGTGACATCAAAAAGTGGTGTGATTTGAAGGAAGATGTAGTGACTAGAGTAGAAAACGGTGGGTTGTGGTGATTTGACCGTCTCAAAAGGATGAATGAAAGAAGACTGACAAAACAAATCTATAGAGCGAATGTGTGTTGTGGAAAGGTCGGCAAGGGTCGCACTTTTGAAGTGCGACCCTTATTAAAAAAGTGCCAGATTTTAAGCACTCAAAACCAATAAGCTTGCGTGAAAAGATTGATTGATTTCAGGGAAGCAAGAGAGAAATGAAAATATCGTACCATGTTGAAATTTATATTTTCTACATACTCTTGATAATAGACGTGAGTTTATATGTATTAATATTATTAATTACAATCAAAAATAAAAGCATCACATAAAGAAACGATCCGATAAGATATCGATCTGGGCACATCCATGGATATTAGTCCTCCAAATAATCGAAACTTAATACCTTTTTTACCCAAAGGCGCGGCGGTCGCGACGATCTGTATCAAGCGGGATATCACTCAATAGATTTTCGAAAATCATCTCAATTTCCCTAATCATTTCTTTATTTTGAATTACTATTTAAGGACTGTAACGATTTAAATTTGGCTAAGAAACATTTACACTTACATGTTCAAAATTTGTAATTTAGCTCTGTTAAAGTTCTTAGATAATTGTATAATGTGTCTTGAAAAATAAATATTGTATAGCCGACCATAAAATACGATATAGTACAAACGAAAAAAATTACATACCAAATGAGTGACATATCTTTGAACAAATCTTTTGAGATTAAAGATACGTTTTCTAAACCATTTTACAGTAACAAATTCTGTTTAAGCATTTCACTAACTATATTTATAATTTATTAACAAGTAAATAATAACATTGTCCATAAAAAAAATGATTGCAATTATCACAAAATCAATGATGCTTTCACAGCTAATTAGGCGAAAGCAATCCTAGTACAACAAATCAGTAATAAATACAAACATAAAATTAAAATCAAAAATCCAACTGTGTGAAGGTGAACTAAAAAGCATGAATGATAGGCGGGGAAAAAGTGTTTTCGCATTAAAATCTCCTTGGTTGTACTGTTTGTAACTGGCTAGTTTTGATGTCATGCCAGATGTACAGAAAAAACGGCCGGCATTGATCAACACAAAAGGTCTGGTTTTTTTCATGATAATGCTAGGTCACAGATATCTTTAGCCACTCAGCAAATATTGGAAGAGATTAGTTGAGAAGTGTTAATGCATCTACCATATAGACCTAACCTTGCACACTTCGATTTTCATCTGTTTCGACCTTTTCAGAATTCTTCAGCTTATGTTAGGTTAACATCTAGAGAGGACTGTCGAAAATACTTGTACTTGTCGTACATGTAAGTTTTATGATCAGAAGTCCGAAAATTAGTAGTCGGTTTAATTAAGGCGGTAAAATCGGTTTTTTTCAATCTTTTAGTTTATTTTATAATCAAAATTTTTTTTACGGTAAGTTTTGATTACGCGCAGATACTTTTGTCTGTGCGTGTATGTGTGCGTACTTGCGTGCATACGTGCGTACTAGTGTGTATTTTGCTTCGAAAGTAACGTCAATCGTTGTAAAATACATCAAAATCGGATGGTTTGTTCAAAAGATATCGTAAACGAAAAACTCCACAAAAAGGTTTTTTTGAATTACTTGTCAAATTCTTCATGGATTGATTTTGTTACTTTGTCGTCTTTTTCTTCTTAAAAAACTACGTGTACAGCGCAAACAGAAAGTGTTGTTTGCGCTGTGTTGTTTGTGTTGTCGTTGAAAAACAAGAAAATCTGTATAAAGGTTGGCCCTGCACGTCATTTTCTAAAACTTCCCGCTATGATATTTATTGATATGTCTTTGAGCTTTTTGAGTTATAAATATTGTCTTTGAGTTTTTGAGTTTTTCGACGTCGAAAATTCGGAAGACGGTTGACCTGGCAGACCATCCCTGAAACTTCTTACTGCTTTCGAGCTCAGTTTTCAAAAATAAAGAAAGAGTAAAGTAATGAGTTAATAAAGCGTAAAAGATCGATTTCAATGATTTTTCAAGCTCTCTGAGCTAAGAATATAAATATAATAATTTTGATCTCCTCAACTTCAAAAAATTTGATTAATTAAAAAAAATAAACTTTTAGTTTTTCTTCTACGATACCTTTCGAATATCTTACTCAATTTTAATCTGTTTTAATGTAGTCGACGCATTTTTTTGTACAAAAAAGAGTGAGTGAATAGCAAACATCAATCCATCAAGAATTTTGAAAAAAAAACCTTTTTTTAAATTTTTCGTTAACGATACCTCCCAAATAACTAACCAATTTTGATACATTTTGCAAAGTTAGAAATTTATTTCTAAGGGAAATAGCTGTTTGGACTTTAGAATTTATTGGTAGAATAGTTTAAAAAATATTCTAAAAAACTCTGAAAAATATTTCTCCAATATTATCGATTTTGAGGCATTTAGCAACAGCATACGTGTTCCTTTAAAAATCACAAATTAATAGATTTTAGTATTTATGGGTAAAGTAATTTATAAAATTTCGTAAAAAAACACTTTTTAAAGAATTTTTCAGTTTCGTCCAATTCTGATTTCGGTACTACTCCTTCAGATTCTGATTAACTCTTGATTCTAATTAGTTCTACACTCTTTTTTAATATTGATACCGTTCTAAGTATCGATTGCTTCCAGTCGTGACTTTCGACTTTGCCCCGTTCATCTTGTAAATTTGAGATCCCTACTGGTTGTGCTTCACATTTATACTAAACTGGAGCAAATGCTAGTTTTAAAATAAAATTTAGACCATAGTACATTATATATTTAAGTAATGTACCTTTCCTTGAATTAAAGAATTTAGAATGCAGATGGAGTAGAAAAATTATTAGAACATTTTATTAAGTTATGGTGTCTTATTATTGAGAGAATATTTAGGATCAGTCCAGTTTTAGTAGTAAGATTCTGTGACATAAGCCGTGTATAAATTAACGGACAGATAGCCAGACGAATGTACAGACACGGTGAAACTATAAGGGTTCCTTATACTTGTTGACTACGTAACCTTAAAAATGTTATGGAGAATTAGTCCAGGTTCTGCATACACCGAACCGTAGTTTTCAACATCTAAATACAAGTGTTAATACTCCCTACAGCTGATGGAGGAGGGATTTCTCTTATCTTATCTTGTTTGAAATTAAAAATATTAACTATGATTAAACAGGCTGAGTTCCTTCTTGAAAATACTAACAAGCCGAACGTGAAATTAATGCTAACAATATGGGGTCAGATATTTTATGCATAAGCTAAATGGTTCTATATCCTATTGTATTATGGGCTGATAATTGTCTGACAAATTTATACCAATCACGTATTTGGTATTGAGAATAAAATAAAATTATAAACAAATTTAATCCTCGCTAACATTCTCCAGTTGTGAAGTGAGGACCTCTGGGGCTGCAGGCTCGCTCGGCGTAGCGACAATGGATTTTTCAGGTTCGATCGGCAGGATTTAAGACACTTTGTCGCTCGTCGCAGAATTCTCCTTTGTGTCTTCATATCAACGATGCGCACTTTGATGTCCTTCCCAATGCTAACCTGCTATTCTATCCCAAAATAGACAATCTGCAATTGTGCATAAGTACCTTATATAACCCCGAATATTAACTATATTTTTTAAACCGTTCAAAAGCTTTAAAAATCATGTATTTAAATTCCGTTTCAAATTTCGCACCAAACCCCTAAACCAAAACCTTGTCACGTGACCGCTGTGACGTCAAATGTTTACAACACTCTTAAACTGATAAGGTGATTTAAAGTTTTTTCGCATTTATTGCTGTATAATATGAATTCTAAGTCCTATAAGTGTTGTGTGGTGCCTCAGTGCGCAGGTACCACAATCAGAACACCTGAAAAGCTACTATTCATGTTGTACGTTCGTTTGGCAAATAACAGGAAAATGTGGCTTCAGCTTGCTCTCAGGAATACGGCACTTGTAGTTACACAGTCAAAAACGTACTTTTGTGAAGATCATTTTGTTGTAAGTTCTGATAATACTATTTATTTTTCATATATTTATTGTCAAGTTATATAGTTATAAAAAAATGTAATTTTGAGATTAGAAATAAAGTAAATAAAGTTGAAAATGTTTATTTCAGTTAAAAGTTGAAAATCATACATTGTTTTCAATCATTTAGTATAATCTTTTGAGCTTATAAATACCCGTAATTACTGCAATTTATAATTTAGTTGCAGAAACAATAAAAATATTGATATATCACTTACATGGATATCTTCACATTTCTGAATATAGTAGAACAGAAATTACTATTTGTTGCGAAGAAAATGACCACTGTAAAACAGTCAATTTTCGACAAATTTGAATTACTTGCCCTAATAAATCCAATTTCCACAATATAAAAGCACCGATCAAACGCTTTCAAAGCGAATTTCGAAGAAATTATTGATAAATTACAAAATTATTGTGCCTAACAATGAAGCCTATTGACCAGGTAAAGGATGTTTATGAACAAGTGACGTCATGCACTCTGGTGTTTGTTGTCACATGACTTGAGAGTGATTTATTTACATTTTATTTGTAGAATATTAATCAAATTATGTAAAAATAAAGAAAAATATTGTGATTTTCAGTATTTCTATCATAGAAACTACCACTTTACATTCAAATTATGTTTTTATTTGAATATAGTCAACATCCTTATATACCTAATCACGCGGCTAGATGTTACAGGGTGGGTTTGGGTCGATCATTAAGAGGAGGTCATCGATTTTCATTACTGTATCTTGACCATAGGGCTCCCGCTGGTGTCGGGAGGAAAGATATTCTTTCACCCAACGTTTCCAAAATATATCGGCCGGGACCTAAGCTTAACGCCAGTTTTTCTTACTGTCAAAGTCCTTGCTAGATAATGTTCCCAACGTCAGCACACGAGCAAACTTCCGAGTAGAAAATGATTTGAGATTAATATTTCCTTATCATCGCCAACTTTCGATACATATATAATCAATTTACTATTTATTCCGTTTCACAAAATAAAGTTAATAATAGTTCTTCGTTTGTCTCTCATGTAAAAGTGCTGTAAAGAATATACTTCACTGAATATACACACCGCTTCCACGCCTCTCTCGTTAACGGGGTTGCTGAAAATATATATTTCCGTACTACAAATCGTTTTCCTGTTTCGTTCTTAGGGCTTCGTGTAGTTCTCTACTGGCCTCTTGCAGATTTTCTCCATTATCAAAATATATTTCGTTGGAACGCCTCCAACGTGCTATCATTCTTCTCTAGGGCTAATATTGTGAAATCGGCGGACAGGTTTGTTGCTATTCCTAGTTGTACCGCTATGGTGATAAACGAGTAATTCTGCGGTTTTTGATGTTGTCTACTAACTGTGACTGACAGTGGTCTGAAATAGTCCATCCCAATATAAGAGAATGGATGACAATGATGTACTAAGCGGCGAGGTAGATGATTCCCTATAGGTGGTGTAAGAGGTGCTGTTCTCTTTATTTGATATTCTCAACATTTTTTTATCACGCTTCTAGTAATAGGATGTAGTTTCAATGAGTTCTAATGTTGTCGTACTTCATTTAATATTATTCGACGCCGTCATGTATCACTTTTCTACGCGTCCGTGCGATGTACACACAGATATAACAGTGATCACCGTCGAGTAGAGCAGACGTGCTTTGTTGAAGTGTTAAGGTATGCAGCTACGATTCTTTATTTTATACGAATTACACCTTCTTCGTCTAATCTCATGCAAGCGGTCATAATCGAATATTTTTCTGAATTTCAGCCTGCGATTTCAAACCAATTTCGATGTTGAATGAGTTGCATCACTTGTATCCATTAGTTTTCCGCTCAATGCATATGCTACGTCGAGAAGACAAGGCATCGATTCAAAAGAAGGGGGCGTGCCTTGAACACGTGGCAGACTTCTTTTCAATTTCTTCGGTTTTTCAAGCGGCATCGTTCTCAATGTTGCATGCAGGTGGTTTTGTTCGCACCTCGTTTTTCTATAAATATATTTAAACTTATACACGCTGAAAATCTGATGTGTCGCTGCTATGAAGAAAATCGATTTATGTCAGGTAACACTTCTTTGACTTCGAACTTATCGATTTTGAGAAAGTGAGTGCGTTCTTCGCTTGTCTTGTCCATTTATTTCATTTTCTTTTTGGACCATTGATCGTAGCTGTCGTTGCTATCGATCGAGCCCGTAAACCACCAATGACTTTCATTAAAGATTACTGGTACTTCACGAGTAGTGTCGCTATGTAAATTTTGTTGAATAGGTATGCACTTTCAGCCGTTAAAAGTAGTGTTCTATTGTAGTTCAACTATTCTACGAGCCACAAAAGGTTTAAATAAATCGACGGGGCCTTCAGCGCGTATTCTTGCAGCTATGTTGGCATAAACTATGTTGATCGTGGACTCGACGTCTAGAAGGGAATAGGTATCAAAACAAACCTCTGGATCGAAACTTGGACTGGTAATATTGTCAAATATGTATTCTGCTTGTAAGAGAAATTCGATATAACATTAAAATGTCGTTAGGTATTTTTTTCTTTGTTCGGGCGCTTGTGGTGAAGTAACGAGTAATGATAGCTAGCTCATAGCGATCAATGTTGCACTTCTCAGACTTGCAGTTATGTGTCGATGATTTACAACGTAAACATCGGTAACACAGCCGTAATTATTTAGCTATATTCCAGCGAGATTTAATAATTTTAGTTGTGTAAGTTTTAATAATTTTAGGAAATGTAGATGATAAAAACATAAGCACGTCACAATTTGACTCAAATATGACCTCGACCTTCGTAATCGTCCATAGAATATGTATGTTCAGGTTCATTAAGGTCTCTATAGAAATGTAGACGCTATCGTGCTGACAAGCCCCGTATTATATGTATATATACACACACACACACATATATATATGTATATAGATACATATATAAACTTTTGAACTATATGTATTTTCTCACTCAGCTCGTTGGGTTAAATCGTAAAACAGCAAAATTTTTCAAAAGTTACATCATGAGGACAAATACAATAGTTCGATTTTTATGAAATTTACTAAAAGTATATTAAATATTGTATTAATTGATATGAAAAACAAAAGTGGACCCAAAAGAAAAAAAAAACTATGCCCATTACCTAAATACGTACAACCTTTACACATCCTTTATATTGATTATTTAGGTCCTTTTTTTCAGCCTAGAAAAAATAAACAAATAATGGTAGTAGTAGATGCCCTCACCAAATTCCTCTTTATATCTGCATTTCGAAATACAGGTTTCAATAGAACAATCAAATAATTAGAAAAGATTCCAAAAAATTTCGGTAATCTTGGAAAAATTATTTATCGCTGGGATATGTTTTACATCTAATGTTTAACAGGTTGTTTATATATGTTTTACATATGTTTTATGTTTCTAAATATATTTTACAGGATATTGCAGAAACAAAAATATCGTTTGTATACTATAGCAATGAGAATACCACATGCTAAAAGTCGGGAATAACATTTTAACAAGACAATTTCGTATGCCTTAAAATCTTCAGGTGCGAATGCATCAAAAGACAAATGGGATGATTGTGTTAAAATTATAATACAACTGAAGCAGTTTCTAAGGAAGTGTTATTCGGTTAAAGAATATTGCCCGCAGCAGAGCTCGGTAATGGATGTATCATAGATGTGGCAAAGCTGCATGAGTGGGTAGATAAAAATATTAAGACCAGACCAGCAAGCGTACAAAAACAAAGATTTAATAATACTTGGAAGGGCGCAAAAAATATGTGGAAGGAGATTTAGTTCTCATTAAAATATAAAGTGAAAATAATGAAGATTAGAGAAAAAAGCTGATACCAGCGTTCAAAGGATTATTCCAGGTGAAAAAGATACTGATGAACGACAGGTACGAAATGGCACATTCAAGAGAATCTGAAAGAAACAACAAAAGATATATAGGAACGGTTTCCGCCGAAAACCCATGCCTTCACATTGATAATTGAGAGTTGAAGTAATGATGTATCAAAAAATAGGCATTTTGACGAGGTATAAAATTTAGCCAATACTTATAAATCCTTTGGATATCTTTCACAATAATCGATCAAATGAAAAAGTTCTACTTAAGATCGATATGACATATATTAATGTCTAATTTACAACTGCATAATGCGAGTATAGATTAGAAATTTCAAAAGAAACGTTAAATGGGCATAAAACAACAATACGTTTGTAGTATTTAATTGGTTTCAAATTAAATGTTTTGAAATCCGTGGTTAGTTGAATCAACTTGGTATATTTAAGTGAGGCGAAATGCCCTTTGAGTGCAAGTGGTTTGAAAAACAGGCAGTAATGAAATCAACTTGGTACGTTTAAGTGAGGTGAAATACCCTTTAAATGCAAATGGTTTAGAAAAATATAATTAACTAGTTAAGCATACTAGTTGTAGTGAAAACTAAGTGCAGAGAAAATGCACGAAATACTAAGTGTAGAGAAAAGCCCTTTGAATGCAAGTGATATGCATAATAAAGGTATAAATCACAACAAAAAGCTTTTATTAGTGATGTCTGATAATTTGCGTAGAAAGCTTGGAAGAATTTTGTGCTAAATGTAGAAACGTCAAATAACACTAAACACAATGTTCCTTTTCAGAATTCGATCTAGATTTGTTTAATGCCTGCAGTATAGCCGTGTTGGCGATCTGTGGTTTAGTCAAACGATCTCGACGAGAAGAAAAGACAAACAAAGTGAGCCCGTGAACAACGGGAGATTGTCACGAAGCTTCATTCGTTACTAAGCTAGTGATTTGTCACCAATTTGCTTTCAATTTACAAATTTATATTACATTTTAGATCTTTAATTGTGTATAATTTAGTGTCAGTTTTCAAATGAAAGTTAACAGGATTATAGAGATAACGAGAGAGTTCGAGAACTCGTAAAGTTATTTGCAAAAATTCATATATCTCTAGAAGAAGCTATTAAGCGCTGGAGATTTCGAAGTTGATCCAACTCGGCGAATGCTGTAGAATTGGAGCAGCCAAAATTCCATTATAATGTTTATATCGTGTTGTAAGGGTCGGCGCTCGCTATAAACAAACGCTGGACGGTTTTGCTTTCTCTCTGGGACAATTTCGAAGACGAACTGTGTTTCCGAAATCGATAATTTAAAACCCAATCTCATTATACGCTGAATTAAAAGTGAGCCGTTCATATTCAAATTTGGAAAACATTGATATTGTTTCGATATTATCGGCAGAGACTCCAAAACCTATATGTTTTGGAGTGTTTGTCACTAGTGTAGAAGTTTGAACGGGCAGTGGAGTCTGTTCGAATGGTGTTTGTGGAAATATATGATGAATTGGCCTATTCTTGGCTTTTATGACCTGTCTTCTCTCTTCTAACTCTTCTGTAGCTATTTTAACCCCTTGATACCTGGCGAAGGGCATATTCATTCTTTTATCCTATTGGTCAATGAATCTGGCTCAATGCGACCAAAAAATTGTGGAGAACGGGCTTAGGTTTGGCAAAGACCAAACCTTAATTCTTAACACCTATAGACAAGTGCTAATGCGGCCTACAGCTAATGGTCAGGAAAATGTATTGTTTTAAATTAAAAATATGATTTATAATTAAACAGACAGAGTATCTTCTTAAAAATGCTGTTAAGTCGAATATTGGGTGAATGTTAGCAATATGGTCTGATATATGTAAAACTGAATGGTTCTATTATTCTATTGTATTATGGACTGCTATTCTATATACTTTCTATTATTCTATGGGTTGATTGTAATTCGATTAATTTATACCAATCACAGCTCTTTGAAGATATGTGACATTATCGTAACGTACGCCTTTTATTATTCGAGTGGTGTGTTATGTGTATATCCCTATAATTTATTTAAAGCGGGTTGTCTAAACTTATTACAAGTTAATTTCAAATGAATATTTTTAACTATGTCCAAAATAAAATTACAATGTAATTTAATGATCTCTAACAAATATTATAATAATTAGGGGCACTGGGTTAAAAATAAATATTTATCACAAAGTTTAACAAAAAAAATGATGTGCAGACTGACACTATAGATTTATATAGTAGCTTAGAGAATGAAAAATATTTATTATTGACCATTACATCAGTGAAAAACTACTACACGTATCGATTTTTTGACGCAGAATCGGTAGTAGATAGCTATATACTACTGACAAGATTATAAATATAAAAGTGCGTTTGTTTTGGATATTCATCACGCGTCGGTAGCTGGACGGACTGTAATGAAATTTTGCACAGAAGTATATTATCATTGAATAATATATAAGATACTTTTTACGTATAAAAATGTATCAGTACGGATAACAAAATCTGCTTTGTAATGGCTGACATCGATTTCCAAGAGACGACCAAGATCAGAGTAGGGACCTTATTGGAATTAAGAGCGAAAACGGTGGAAACAGAATAACATTTACAACAGAACCGTGCTCAGGACTACAAATAACAGACATTCATTCCATATCCACGCGATTAATATCATGTGCATACCTATCTCAATTTTTTAGAAAAGAATTATCTTTGTGCTCCTAAACTTTAAATTTATCCATATATTATAACAAATAACCGTATAATAAAATATCCTGCATCACAACGTAAAAATGTAGTAATTTTATTAAAACCTACTGTGTTTTTATGAGTTGTCGGTTGCCAGACCGAAGCGAGGGGAAGTCGTAAGGTCTCCTGATCTCATTGGTTTCGATATGCGACACCAGTTTTAAGCTTGCGTACACGGCGCAACGAGCGAATATCGTGATGACCGTCAGAAAGACGTGGTCATTTTGATGGTCAAGTAATTTTCACGGTGGTCAGTTATTCCATTTGATTATTTGTGATGGTGATAATTAATCCTAACCGAGGAATTTAATAAATTGTTTTGTTTAAATTTTGGTGAACATATTAATATAATCTTCTTATCACGATTATAGAAGAAATTCAATAAATAAGATATACGCCGTAACAAACTTTTTCAGTTTCGAGCGACCCCCCAATTTAAGGCTGCCCGTCGATAGCTCGGGCTGCCACTTCGGAATCTGATAGCGGCTCATCCCTTAATGTTATCGGGTACGAATTCGAAAAGTATCAAGCTCGGTCGAATTTAGCGACAAAAAGCAGTCGAGCCCTGCGTGCCGACGGCGGCGGCCGGGACGGCGGGAGCGCGCGTGCGGCCGCCTATTTATAAGCGCCGCAGGTCGATACTGGCGCAGTGCTGGGTCCGCGCCGGCACGCACCATCGCCACCAGCCGAGGCACCCGCGCCGCGAGCCGCCGCTCGACCACCTTTTCAGGTTAGATACTTTAACAAGTTCCGCAGTTTTAAGCGATGCAGAGAATCATAACGCAGCTGTGCACTGCTTTGCTTACCCCCGTGTCCGGGCCGTGGACGGCCGGCGGCGCACGACCTGAGTGAGCTTTTCCTCTTCATTATGTAATATTCAAAGTCAAACATTTATCTATATTCAGAGAGTTCGAACGATTCAAATTGTCTACATTTTTTAGATGTAAAACTTAAGAAATAGATTTTGTTTCATTATTTATATTTACATTTGTTTAATATTTTATAGTCTGTTTACCGGTACCATTCTTCAACCGGCTGGAATTCATGTGGCTCACAAGTTCTAGCCGGTTGATCGGCATTTTATAATTTTTTAAGTTATAGAACGAAAAGCGATATTAGAGTAGTAATTAACTTTTTTGACGTGACAACGTCTTAAATTAGGTTGCGGCTGGGAGTCACTTTGAAAAGTGTAACGCTCGGTAACGTAACGATGAGTCACCGAACGAGAGAGGCCCGCCGAATGCCTTGCGTCTCTCCCACTCAACTATGATCGGTCTGCCGCGCGCGCAGCACTAGAGAATTAGTGCATAGCTTGCAAATGTATTGCAAGTTATTGTATGTATATTTGTATATAAATACGTATGTATGTGTAAAGGTAAAAATAAAATTTTGTTAATATGAAATTCAGTGCGAGATTCTTTGTATAAATTAATGTTTTAAATATAATTCTTTGTATAAATAAATGTTTTAAATTGTTACTATTATTTCATCCTTCTTCCTACTATACGAATGAATATTCACATTAAAATGATTTTACCATTCAAAGTCGTTGTCACGTAAAACTTTCGCCCGTATACCGACTTTACAGGCAACCAAATTTTCTCCAATTATCATTTATATATTTTATCCCTAATAAATGCGGATATCGTTAAAATTTTGAAGAATCTTAAAGCCTTCTGTTTTAATTTTAATTTATAAATTCATATAAACGTCAATTATAAAACTGTAAAGTTTGTAAGTTGGAAATAAAAACGAACTTTTGCAACCAACGGGCACACCGTCCTGCCGATTTCGTTTATATAGACAGTTACTGAAATCATACGACATCTTCTGAACGCTACAAAGCGCTTCCTGCAGTCGGCCGCAAGCTTTTCCTCCGGCACGTGCGTGTTCAGGTTTATCGGCCGCCGCCGGCCGTCGCCGCACTCTTACCATTCGGCCTAATTATTTTGATCGAGTCCATTTATAATTTCGTTAATACCCACTCCTTATCGGATGGAAAGAACTTTGACCGCTTAAAACTGCGCCCCCTATCGAATTAATAGGGTCAGCTAAGTTACCGTATTTGAGTACTCCCCAAAATGAGGTAAACGGATGGTAAGTAAAATAAACAAAAATTGCGTTGCACCCAAATTTTTTTTACTGTTTACGGTTACTTTTACACTACACTTCGAGTGGCCGGAGACCTCCTCATTAAGTATTTAGTATAAAGTAAATTTTGACGTTCATTATGTTTGTGTCCGAAATAGTTTTAATATGATGTCAACCAGTTCTTTCGACTTTGTCTATTTAGATATCGTCCAATCAAGTAATTGTAGTATAATAAAAATAAAACGGTAATTAATCAACATGTCTTATTCGCTGTAAGTGGCAGTTCATTGTCATGAATGATAACTACAACAATAAATATTGAGTAGCGAATTGCCGCTATTGACGAACATTTTAATTTTTCTACTAAATTTATGGAAATATCTTAAATATAAGATTCGCCTACCAAACTATAAACTTTCACTTCGGCATTTATTAACATGGTGTAACTCGATTTGTTGTTTCAGGAAATGTACATGTAAAACGTAATAATAAAAGTAAACGGTATGTGTCAAACGACCATTTTTTGGTGCAATCTGCTGTAACATTACAGAGAGAAAAGTAATACATTTGTTTGTCCAAAAAATACTTCGCATCCACATTCGATTTAATCTTAGCCTGTTTTGTCGGTGTAGTGGATAAATAATTCAAAGATCTGAACATATAAATATATACGTATTTTTTTCTTTACCACATACGTCGATCGTTTAATGCAAACTCATAGGTTTCGGACGCTCAAAATATAGTTCTTGTTTAATTCGCCCCCAACCGCACCCTCCGCCACACACTTTCGCCCTCCAAACTGCAATCTCCATTGGTTCCTCCTTTCCACAGATAAGCTATACTCCGATAACCATATTTTATTTCCAATTACACCGTTCTATCGTCCTTTATTATCGGTTAGGTACTTTAAATTTATTATTCTCATAAGAAAATTTGATTACAGTGTAGACTTAGTTATTGTTTAGAAAATGGGTTATACGAACTTCTATTAAAAACACTATTCATGATAATTTGTTTGATTTTATTGTACAATAAACAATATTGCTTTTTGGTTAAAAGTATCATTTTATTGGCAAAAAAAAAACGATAACTATCATTTTGTAAATGTAGCGAATGCTTTAAAAGGAAAAGTTTGAGTGTCATGACTGAGGTCTTCATAGCGGCCCAGTGGCGATTGTGATCTGTTAATTGCCACTATCGCCCGGGCGGCACAAAGTCCAAAGCAATTGCTTTACAAGCTTTTGAAGAATTGACTAATTAATTAAACTCATTGGTCAATTCACCCACGGTCAGAGTTTAAATCTATTTATTATCTTAGTACCAGAATTGATAATGGGACCTGGATCAGAACAGAGTGAAACCGATCGAATGAAATCGAAAACAAAACAATTATTGGGATCATGAATCAAAGAGACGTCGTTCCATTTTCATTTTCAAGATAAATAAATTTATTTTACGTTCATTTAGGCGGAACCACTGACAGTTGTTAGCGAGTTAGATAACTGTCTCAAATTTCAAGTCGGTAGCAAAAGAAATTACTGAAAAGACCGACGGACTCCGAAGTCGCGCCATTAGGTTTCCTTCCCAAAAATATGAAAGAAAGAAATTCTAAACTGTTATTTATGCCTTATTTGACTCTAAACTATTTAAATAATAGCAAATGCTATACAATTGTTGTGTTCTCGATATCTCGAAACATGGGCATTGTAGACTATCAAAATTTGATAGCAGTTTGAGTTTAGTTTCGATCGAATTAAATAAATTTGTGTGAGGATGTACTTTATAACGCATGTGATTACGAGTAGCAAATGGCTCTACCGCGGAACAAAACATTGTCGCTCTGCGACCTTATCGATCCTATGACATTTCGCAATGACAGTCCATAGTGCGTTGATACTACTGAAATATAATTAACGAAAATCGACACATTTCGATTCTTTTTACAGAGTGTATGAGTTTTTGTATACTATTCGCTAAACTGAACAAATCTAAGCACATACATACATATTTACATAAAGTCACGCTTATATTTCTTTACGGAGCGAGCAGAATGTCGAGGACTCATACCCCTCTTGACGCTGCCGTTGACAGTATTTGGAGGGCTATAAAGTAATTCTGACTTACATTACGATGATTAATTTTTTTTCCGTTAAAAATGAATACCACTTAACCACGACACAACTACAAACATCTCAATCCATTGTCAAATTATAATATTTATTTTCCATACTCTACTTATGGCATTTATGTTCATAAAATAAAAAATCTATTGATTTTTTTTATTAAATTATGATAATCTGTGCTGATTTCATCGAATTGTCTCATCAACATTAATGTGTAACTATTTTTCGCTGATACTCTCCGGTGATTGCCCTACACGCTTCTTCTGCTACCTTCTTCTTTATTTTTATAATGTAAATAAATGGCCGTTTGATGTTAACTGGTGAAGCATGTCCTAAAAACAAATATTTATATGTATATACGTATTTGGCTAAAACTGTTTTTTTTTTAAAACCGAAATATAATTGTCATGAAATTTCAAAAAGTCATAGGAGACTTTTGCGGAATAAATGTCACAATTGAGCAAAAATTAATAACTAAGTTTATGTCATAAAATATTAAAATTAATGTACTTAACTTTAATTTGAGCCAATATCAATTTTATAGGATCTGTATTCACAATGGTAAAGTGGTGCCCGTACTGCTTGATGACCGCACCGTCTGCTGTTCCACCTACAATATATCTGGGCTTGCTCGATGTATTTATACGCACCAAATGTAGCAATGACACTTCCAACATCTATCACCGGCGAGTACGCGATGTCTTTTCAGTCTCAATCAATAATTTCTATTTTAATGTTGGCGGCATTAAGTGGTTTATTAGTCTAAACAGACTGGTACGTTGCCTCGTTCATAATATTTTTTTATGATTCTGGGACACAGATCAGTATTTTGTAGCTCGGACGGTATTCCTCGTGAGCGTTAAGGGCACCGGGGACGTCAATTCTTCAATTAAAGATAAGACAACATTTACTATGTTTATTTGATCAGTTCTTTACTTATTCTGTTAATGAACCTCATGTATGCTTAATCTAACATATCGAATGTTTAATTGCAATTTTAAGTTAAACCCAAATGAAACGCGAACCAACATTCGCTTGACTAAGCACGAACGCCGAATCCCTTACATATGCCACCCATACCTAGCTCAGGTACTGCAATATCTGCATACCACTCACAATCCCTTGTTTTCATGATAAACTTTAGTGTTTTTAATTTTAAAGCGAAACAAAAGCATTAATTGTATTGGCATATACGATAATTATTTTGCCATCCGTTCCCCCCGATACCTTCATCGCGTCATGTTACCTGTCCAGGTTCGAGCCACCGAATGATTGGCATTAACCAGGGTACGTCTAGAAAAACCACACTTTCGCAATTTAATATTTTTCATTACGTTCCAGAACGTACAACTAACTAATGCAATAGCATTAGACGAAATATTATTCCGTTTATTTTTTTTATTTTAACTGTCGTTTTCAACGTAAAACCGATATCATACAAAATCGTTGGTGACGATGTTTTCTTGCCATGAAAGAACCCCGCGTCTGCTAACTATTTCAAAAGTCTTTCTTTTTCGGGTATTCTGTTAATAAGTCATAGTTATAAACACGGCGACGAATAGCGTCAGCATCAAAATGATCTATTCTTTCTCTTTGCGGTTTTTGTCGGCATCGGCGGCTTATTTTTTTCTTTACCATCAACAAAAATGTTTTCATTTGTAATTTTCGAAAACAAATCGCGTCCTATATCGAGTGCTTTTGCTACACGATTCACCGGTTTATCAAACTGGTGTTAACTGGGCGCCGTTTCTGGTCTCTCTTTCCAAATAACCTCGGAACAGGTATACCAGTTTCGTTACTGGCTATTGAGAATGATTATTTTCAATGATTTTGGCATTTTCACAAACAGCAGACATATTCAAGTGAAAATCAGTTGGCCAAGGTCGATATGATGGCTAAAAGATCCAACAAATGCAATAAACAAAGCAGAGTCAAAGAAAATACAATTCGACATTAGTAAGCTAAGAGCGTACAGTACGCACAGCAACGCGACTAATGAACAAATTAATAAGTCCACTATCAATATGGTCAATATTAACATAAAACCAGCATTAGCAACACAAAAAATCTGCTTTATTTTTTAATTATAATTCAATAAATTTCTTTGTAGGTGTGAATAATTATTATATTATAAAGCTTTTTAAAATATTTACATATAATTCTTTTTTAAATTAATGAAAATTAATCCTAGTACAATATTAAAACGACGGTGTTCGATCATTTTGACTATTTATTTTCTATTTACTGTTGTCCATGACAATCGTGGTTTCACTAATGCATTCTGAATGACAGAATTAACCTTATCATTATGTACAAAATCAATTATTTTTATTTTAGGTAAGCTAATTTTCTTAGTAATTATTCTTCTTTCAGAAGTGTTATTACTAATTTGCTGATTTGTTTACAATATTCATAAAACAAACTTTTCATTGTGAAACACGAGTAAATTATGCAAATTATTTATTTTAATCGCAGTGAACGTCATTACAGGGCCGTATTAATGAAAAGTCATGAAGTCTCATTGGATTGATAAAAGTAGTAGGTCTCACAGGACGCGGTGTCCGCACTCGCACATCGTGTTTTGTCGCAAATGGTAGTCTCGAGTCTCGAGTCGATCCGAAGTGCGTTTCGCGATTCCGTATGTATTAATATGGGAACATCAACTATTTATTTGTCATTGAAAAAATTACATATTCACGTACATTGACGATTAAACTTTAATCAGCACAGAGCGTGCGCACGCCGCGTTAGCACCGTATGGCTGGAGGGTCAGCGGTGGTAGCGGGGGTGGCGGCTGCTCACTCGTTTAATATTTATTTTCTAGTAATTGAATCACGTTATCGCCATCATAACTGTAATCTAAACGTGCACGGTAGTAAGTCCTAAAGGGATGTTAAGCCATACGGTTATTGAACACGTAATATAACTGTTCAAATAAAGGAATGTCAAAAGCGACAACTTTAAATGCTACGTAGAAAGAAATAAATTGCAGACACAAGAGAAACCCTATTCACGATAGATATTATTACGCACTATAAAACCTTCTGTGGTCGGAAAAATGGATCTCGAGTATGGTCAAATGGAGTGAGAGCCAATCATAACAGCAGGTGAACAGTAACCGCGAATGCTTCACCGGCCACGCCCTCCGCTGCCGTTGGACATCACTTACCCAATATCACTGTACCAAAAACAATTTAACAATCTCCTAAATGATGGCTGAGAGATTAACAACGGTACGTAAATTCGTGTTTCCATAACTCATACAGGATCACGTTTAGGAACTGAAATTGAAAATACAGATCGAAAACGCTGATTCAACGAACTAAAAACTTCAAAAAATCGAAGTAGCACCTTCACACCGCGGTCACTTAATTAAATGAAAACTTTATGCTATACCAATGCATTTAGCGAAGTATATGAATTTTTGAAATAACATTTATGCCCGTTTCATACCCCCTACTCCTGCCTATTCCATGCTCATGGCGAGCCCATTTGTGTCCGGTCCTTATATTTCCGAAATCAGCATCATGAAAAACATCCTATCACAATCTAATTTCATATCGAGAAGAATCGATCTTAAGCTTATCACATGGACCTAGTGCGAGTTTAAGGTTGTCAACGACAGTTATCATTCACGCAGTGATAACCAACTCGAGGTTAATTTTTATGGGGCAATACATGAATCCAAATGACTAGTCTGAGATCGCGGTTTTTCCTGATCGGGAACAAAGTTTATTTGCAGTTCTAGCGTGATGTACATATATATTTATATTCCGTTTTATATTTATTTCAACTGTAATTGTGTAGAGATAATTCAAAAACTTTTCAGAACGACTCTGTCGGCTATTTATAACATTGCTAGGAGGCAAACGAGCACACAATTCGCCGCCTGTAAACATTCACAACCCCAAAGAAATCACTAGTGAGTTGGCGGCCTCGTGGAGAGGAATATGATATCTGATGAAGGGACAATGGGCCACTGGATCTCTTACTTATTCGATGACATACAACAACGTAGGCTGTAACTTTACGTCTATATTCTGTAATAGTATAATATCTCACATGTCAAATGGATCCTTTTTCGTGTTGCAGCTAAGTTTGTCACAACATGGCTACTATATACATACTCTGCTCCATATGATAAATTATCAAACCAAATTGAAAATGTATAAAAGTAATTTTGTAAAATGACGATAACAATTCGAGAGCCAAACAATTTATTAGGAAATCTTTGTTCAAAAGAACAACATTTTTATATTATATCATACATGAGATGTAGGATCCTAGATTCAAGTATTTTTTTTTAATGTAATAATCTATCTTCTGTTATATGATTTATAAAAGTGATATTCACAAACATTTTTAGGATTTCGCAAACATTATCAACAGCTTTTGCCGACCCTGGTAATGTGACTATACTCGCAATGTCATCTTCTATCGTTATCGAATGATATTGTTAAAAATAAGTAAATATACTTAAGTTCAAAATTCTTATGCACAAACTGGTACTCGAACCCATGACCTTCGGATTGAGAACAGAAGAAGCACCTGTATAGCTCGGAGCTTCTACTATTCTATAGGTCTTTACCTATTAGTAATTCTATAAAATAAATAAAAACTAGTAATCAAAATTTGTCCACCGAATAAAACATATCAGATATTCCAGCTTTCTACAAAGTTCTTTCAGTCGAATGAGAAAGCAACACGTGTCGCGAGCTGCAGTCGCAGCCGTTTCAAACGATCTATTGTTTCATTTACGACTTGCACTTGCGTATTCACATGCATTTTCAGTACAAGCGCACAAAATAGGTATCGATACTAATAGAAACAAATTATGTGAATCACGCCACATGATGTTGGAAATGTAACAGTGAATAGGGATGTATTGATTATTTCAAAATGTATTCCTAGGCTTAGGGCCTCACTCCACCGGTACCCGGGTAATTAGTTATGTTGCTGCTAAGATAGTTTTATTGCTGAAATTGTAGTGTTCTGCATATTCTGTAATCTTCAATTTAAATTAAATTACGGCAGACGCGTTAACGTGTAATGTTCTTCGCCGTTACACATTGAAACGCTTTCGTACCTGTGTACATATTTTATTCAATTCATTACGTGTATTTTCAATTATCATCGGTTTCCAATCACCTCCCATATCTCTCATATCCATCTACCGACCCTTTCAGTACATAAGGAATCAAGTGTTCTTATAAATGAAAAGGATGTTTTCCCTTGGACATTTTTTCTCATTAAAAACAGGAAGACAAAAAATGTAAAGCGGTAAAGACCGAAGAAAAAATGAAATCGACAGTGGCCAAAGCTAAATTTGAAAAATCTATGAAATTTGAACAGATACTCGTTCAAAATTAACATTTAGACTACACCTTCTTCAACGCGCCCTTTTCTCGCAAGCACTATTAACTGAACAAACTAACGAACAAAGCGAATACACTGTAACCTTCAATCTCGCCTTCAAGCTCGGCCAACCCCCCTGACCATAGGAGCTGCGCTGCACTCGTCGCTCTCAATTAATAACGAATTTTCCGTTTCCCAAATTTCAACATATATAGTTTTCGCTTAAGCCTTGTACTCCTCCATGACGCTATAATGTATAAGTCTAAGTCTAAATACTTCTATCCTCTCAACATGATCGGTACACTACAATTGATTCATTGTATCAAGTATCACTGCTCCCACTCCACACTCTCGTTCACTAGGCTAGTTGCATTAGCCCCCCGCGATTAACTCACCTCTTTTTTTTGTTCAGTTGTACTCAAATTTCATTTCCTTTGTTTCCTTTTTCTACTGGCAGGCAAGCATTAATTGCTACTCACTTTGGGTCTATGTCGGCGGGATCGTGTCAAATGTTAAACTTTTTTTGATTCTTTATCCTTCCATTCGCCCCTCTTTTTAAGTCGGTTTCTTTTAGCGGACATACGACACTTCACAGTATACGATATCTATAATATCTTCGCTTCATTTTTACGAGGGATATTTCACTACGAGATAGCTCAAATAGATCTCGCTTACATACATAAGTATACACATATACTAGCAAAGTTTTAAGTCGATATAATAATTACAGATAGTTTAAAATAAACTTCCGAAATTTGTTTACAGGTGAAACCAATACAAAGCGTATAAAATAGTACGCACTTTACTAAAAGGACTACAAATATTATATTAAATTTGAACTAGACAGTCAAAGGCGCGTATAGTTTTCCGTTATTAGAATAAAATAAATTCTAGAAAAAACATAAAATTTTATTTTAAATAATAAATGTGCATTCATTCGCAAGTGATCGAGTCCCCGCGGTGCTGGCCGCGCGGGCGGCCGGTGGTGGCGCAGTGTCCCGCAGTCCGCCCGCCATCAAATAGTAAGCGGGTTGCGGCAACCTCAACTAAATCAATACTTTCAACTGTGATTTCCACCACCCACGAAGTGCGTTCTCGAGTTTTATACACGAGGACATCACGCCTTTTTTTATACCTATAATTTTTAGTTAATACCTAAACAACGAAAACGTTTGTAGGGTGCACAATCTGTGCATGGGAATTGAACACGCTCGTGCACATACATTATTATTTATTTTTTTTTAATATTTACGTATAATTAAAACTTATAGACGATTGAGTATATCCGTACCCCAGTAGATATAAGTTAATTTCAAACTAGAAATTATCAAGTTTAATTCCCTGTCGTGAAGTTTGCTTATAAATTCATTTTCATAGTCTACCAACAAGATCTCTCTCTCTCTCTCTCTCTAGCTCGAGCCCAATTGTTTGGTTGAGCAAGAAATGCTCAGAACTAAAAAAATCCTAATTCTAGAATAGTAGGATTAAGGCACTCGTCTTTTAAGAAACAAACCGGTCAAGCGTGAACCCGACGCGTGCATCGAGAGGTCTTTACGAACGGAGAAGAATGTCGTAATCGCTCCCACTCGTAAAATAAATTAATATAAATGAAATTCTCGACTGATTGCAAATTTTTAGCTATTTAACCTACATCTTAATTGAAAATGCATTTTGAATAGTGCAAACTTATTTTATTTGTAAAGTTGGTACATCTCGAGCGATACACCGACTAGCCCCGGCGGACCGTTTCGACTTGCACGTTGCATTTCCCTGTAAGACTTTTTTATACGTTACGTTATCGCGCCTGCCTGCTCGAGGTTACCACGATAGCGCATTCTACGATATGATTTAGTGACTTTTAGTGACTCCAATAGAATGTGTGTCATTGAGGTAGCAACTATTTATGCAAATAATATATAAATGCGTCATGTTAATATTTTTTCATTACTTAACGGTTTATAAAATGTCTACGCGTTGAACAAAATCATAAATCAAAGTGGATTTTTTATCATGAACAATCTTCCAGATGTGTCATTAAGGAGAATAAATACTGTTAACATACAAATTGTCACGTGTAGACGTGTGTTCATTATATCGCTGTTTATTTTCCGTTGGTGTACTTTACTTATACACTTAAGCCATTTTGTTCTTTTCGTTTATTGGCCTATACAAAGAGTGATGTAAAATCATAAAGTCATCTATTTTTCTTTTAAATGTCTTCTCAGTTTTAATTTTACCTTTAGCTTTTCATAGCGTGAAAATAGCGTATGACGTATTTTTATAATGTTTAACTCTCAACTTCTAAAAATTCTATCTCAGTTGCATGTTTGTCATACCCTCATTTTATATTATTAAGTATCAACAGTTGCATTTTAAAATTCAAGCTAGGTATCGGAGTTTAACGATCAATGGAAAGTTACATTTTTTTTCGATCATACAATAACAAGTCATACAGTAATATAATGTATAAGTCTAGAGCTTACAAATAATAGTCAAGGTTGAAATAAAAAATAAAGAATTCAATAGATTTCTTCGGAAGGAACAAAAATAACAACTGTTTTCTATATTTTTCTGTAATCATAATCGAACCCTCTAGTAGTAGAAAAGTATTAGTAGTTTATTTATATTTGAAATGAAAACCTTGGAGGAAAGGCGGGCGCATGCATTCAAACTATACGTCTTTGGCGTACTTAATTGAAAAAGTAACCTTAACACATGAATTCCGAAAATTCATCCAAATAGATCGTTATATAAGATAATGTATCCAATGCACACGTTAATTATAATATCACACAGAACACTAGTAGCTCAGTGAATAAGAACATTTCTTTCGACCAGACCGTATTGGATCCTGACATCAGATTAGACCGGTCACTTTTTAACTTAACTGAAGGTATACGGTATATAATCTATACATAGTCTCGTTCCTGCTTTCAATTCTGCTCCCCGTCCTATGTTCCTTTCGAGTACCGCTCACAATTCCAATTTATACGAATTCAGAAGAAATTCTTGTGTCAAAATAAAACGTAGTTATATTAGTCTGAGATAGTGTAGCTTTCTATGTGAGAAAGAGTTTTATTTTTTACAACCCTAATACCCCTCTGTAAGGATTACTTTTTTCCGAGCATTAGATTTAAATAAAATAATGCCTATATTCTATTCCGTATTAAAATCCGTTCAGTCATTTCAAAGCTGTGCGTAGACAGACACACAGAGACAAAAAAATTAAAAATAGTTATTTTTTCGTTCATTATTTTTCTCTTTTCGTCCCTTCTCTATTTTTCACACACACCTTCACTGTGCAGACGTACCGGGTTCTACTCGTACTGTTACATTGCATGAACCTATAGATTTAACCAATTAGGTCTCTATACTGCGCCGTTAGTAAACCTGTTGGCAACTGTGTGGCGTCAATTTATCTTGGCATATGTGAGGATACGTATTATTAATATTAACACTACAACATATATTTGGTATTGCTATTTTGTTACCGATTTGATACTGAAAGAATCGTATCACTGAAAAATCTTTTATATTTATTACCAGAAAAAATATATGGAACTAACTTCTACAATTACACAAAATTTCAATTTAATGTCAAGACTAGTTATTAAAATAACATCTCTTATCAAAAGCCTTTCTTTTTAAATCTTTTGATACGGAGTCTTAAAAACATGTAACATAATTATTTACTTAAACAATTTTATAGAAAATTCGTTTAATCTGTAGTTCTAGCATATTTATGTCTTTTAATTTTCTTCGGTCTTATCTGCTTAATGTAAGGTGCATTTGAAAAATTAAAAGCCCATAAAAATTCTGAATTATAATGCGACATAAAATAAAGCCATAAAAACACTTCTTACTACGAATTGCGGGCTGTCGATACACGCGCGCGCGTCCATGGTTTCTGGATGCCATAGCATTGCGTTTTAATACTGCAATTAAAATGGAATAACGCGAAGCGTCAGCAAAGACGTTTCAGTTTTTGTGTTTCTCGCGCCGGGCGACTTGGGGGAAAACTGAAACGTCTTGTTCCAGTTTTGCTTATTCTATTTAAAAATTAATCGTATTTATTCTAGCTTTCAAACTGTATGATTACATTTTGAATTAATTACTGCTTGTCGCTGATTTCAAATAGCTTTCGACTTGTTTATTTATATAATAAACTAGAGTAAACAAATGCTTAAATTGTTAAACAGTGAAGTGTTTTTATTTGACTTACGAACAAAAATCGTCACACACTTATAACGGTGCTTGTACATTCCGAAATCACTGCAGAGCGCAGCGATTTGTCCAAATATAGTTTTGTATTTCTGTACATATCGCGTAGCGCGTTGCGGGCTATCCTATTATTAGAAATGGTTGAAAAGTCGTCGTTATTCGGCCCGCGTCGGCCGACGTATCGACGCGCCGACGCGCGGTGACGTCACCGCCGACATTGACCGCTCCGTACATAAGTTCGTGAGCCACTGTCATAAGCCACGTGACGTCATAATAAGATAGTGGCGGCCCTCGTCCCTTTAACGCAAAAATGCCCTGCACACGTAACGGGACCCCGATCGTCAGGAGTTAAAATAGAGTTTTGCCCTTGTAACAGCCACCGGCTATTCTTTAATTCTTGTCGGCGTTGTAACAAGATTAAAATTGAAACTTTTTCTAATGAAACATGTGCATGTTTTATACATAATATCAGTCTGTTTTGTTTTTGCAATCAATGCGTTTACAATTCAAGTACGATTAACTGAAATATTAAAATGGTTCCGTATTGAATTATTGTATTTCATTACAGTGCGCTTCTACTTTTCTGCGTGTTTACTTTTCACCTTCACTCTCTTTCAGTCCTTGAACCTCCGATAGGGTTATTTCATAACCATCGGTGACCATTTCATTTTCATCTGATACATCCACGCATTTTAGCACTATATCAAATTTAAGAATTCTTCCACTAGTGAAATTAGCTCCCAATAATGTAGTCTTTATTTTATTGTAATACTAGAGTTTTTTCCTGTTACATCCAAATCGAAGCCATTCTCTGATCATGGTTTCGATTTGGATGAAGCTGTATCAAGTGGGAAGCGTGACTCCTAGCATAACTGAAATGGAAATCGGAACGGAAGCCAGAATTAAAAGTCGAGATCGCAAAAAAAAATGAGAACGGGATCGGGGTCAAAATCGTGGGAGGGGCCGGGATTAGAATTGGAAGCGAAACCGTTTACAGAACTGAGAGCAGGAATGGCACTGGCATTGACAGAAATAAAGTTAATAAAAATATTTAGACCTGTACAGAATTACATAAATGAAGATTCAACCGAAGTAAAAGGGAAGCAAAAAGAAAATATAATTTTGATTCAATATGAAATATTACATCATTCAAAGTTCAACTGTAGGACAATAGCAACAGGAGCAACAACACTAGAATTACGACGGTCGAGAATAAGGATTCTAACTAATTTATTGTTTTCTTTTATTGTAGTTCCCGAGTTTACAGGGTATCCATGTTGATAAATTGGATCGATTGTCTTTTCTTCCGCTATACTATACGTGCTTATGGTACGAGATTCGACTGCGAGATTACTACTTTCGTCTAGTTCTTAGTCAAAATCTATTCAATTAAAATTTTAATATTTGTATTAATGAATGATACAATATATTTTTACTAAGTTGCCTATCAAAATGTGGCAACTAACATTTTTTGATTAAAATCATATTAACTGATTAAAAAAAAATCAGTTGTTTTTTAAATAAAATATAATTCAGTTCACAGCAATCTAATACCTTTAAACGAGCAATTCTTGTATATATTTAATAAGAATCCAAATAACGGCTCCAACAATTTTGATGACGTTTATTGTGTAGGAAATTTCAAGGACGTTAAATCGATCTAGCTCGGTTTCACTTTTGAAAATGTCGTTTTGTCCTTGTTTTCAGGCAATGAAAAATATCATTATCATATATTATATTCGCATGTGAATGCGAAGGCAGAAGGCAAATTTTGCCAGCGTCTATAAAGTTGTAATAGCTCAGCTGGTAATCGGG
Organism: Eumeta japonica; assembly: GCA_005406025.1. NCBI lineage: Eukaryota > Metazoa > Arthropoda > Insecta > Lepidoptera > Psychidae > Eumeta > Eumeta japonica. The sequence continues at coordinate 116,356 of BGZK01001419.1, forward strand.
CGGTCCCGAAACCAAAGGATCCCGATTCGAGTCCAAGTTATTAATTTTTTTCGAATCTAAAAATAATTTCCAAAAAACACGATTTACCAAATCGTCATCCAGATAAAATTCAAATCAATACTCTTTATCGACAAATCAACTTAAATATGGCTATTACTGACATCTATTGGCGAAGTAGTAATACTATTTTATTTTAAAGCTTTGGCAACTCGAGGCCATCAGTAATTCATAGACCAGAGCATAGTGGCGCATTCGTTTGCAAAATTGTTTTAATTCGTAATTTTTTTAAATGTTCGAATGGTCTTTCTGATTATAAAAGTGTAAGATGACACTTGATATCTTTTGACGTTATTATTTAAACAACAAAAGACTATATAGCCTAGAAAAAATGCATTTGTTGCAATCAATTATTTTTTATATTCTTCATAATATTTCAAATGAAAAAGTCTTTAACACCCATCATCGTCTTCAACCCATTAATTGTTATGAATTTTGAAAAATTGAAAATCGCCGAAAATCCTAATTTTCTTGAATTAATTATTTTTGAATTGAATTGATGATTGATTATTAAAAAATAAGTTAGAAAAGTTTAACTTCTATGCAAATTCTGAAAATGATTTTTATTAAAGCTAAAATATTTTTATCAACTTCAATGACGGCAAAAGTAATCGAAAAAATGAATAAAGATCTTATTACATTAAACTACGAATTGAAGAAATTAATAGATTCGTAAGAGAAACAATAACGTTATTTTTTTTAATTTATTACCGTTAAAAAATCGAAAAAAAAAATTTTTAAAGCGCCGTCTGCCTTTCTTTTATTCATCTTATACATCGAGATGAGAATGAAATAGAAATTATTATTATTATTAGCCTTTATTGCTGATAGTAACAATGATTTTACATACAGTAACAAATTGCTTTAATTTAAATCTATTACATCGGGTTTCCCGGTTTAGTGATCAGCGTGTCCTGTGACATATAGGCCTCTTTCAGCTGCTTCAATTCTTCTCTATTGGTAGCTTTTCTGGACCAGATTGTCCCTCCAATCATCTTGATATCATCTGTCCATCTTCTAGCTTGCCTACCTCTTTTTCTTTTGTCATCATGTGACTGCCATTCTGTTATAATTTTAGTCCATTTCATTCTGCTTTCCCTTGTCATATGTCCTGTCCTTCGCCATTTTAACCGTCTTATTTTCTTTAGTACGTCTTCCACCTTTGTTGTAGATTTAATGTCTGTTGCTCTTTTGCGGTCTTTTAGCGTCACGCCCAATATACTCTTTTCCATTCCCCTTTGACACGATCTTAGTTTTAAAAGATGTTTTTGAGTCAATACCCATGTTTGGCACCCATACGTAAGGCATGGCAAGATGCGAGAATTAAACACTTTTTTCTTGGCTGTCATAGGAAAGTGTTTGCTTTTAAATACCTCTTTAAGGGACCAGTATCTTTTCCAAGCACAGGCCACTCTGCTTTCTATTTCTATGTCTGTCTGGTCTCTAAAAGATAATAATTGCCCTAAGTATCTATAGTTTTTAACATATTCAGTAACTTCATTGTCTACTTTTATGAATGTTTTTTCTCTGTTTGTCATTATTTTTGTTTTCGCTTTATTTATAGTAAGGCCAACTACTCTGTTTGCCTCAGTTAGCTGTTGTAGCATATGTTGAAGGGTCTTCGCGTTGTCAGTTATTAGGACTAAGTCATCAGCGAATCTAAGTGGCTAAGTTGTCTACCGTTGAAATTAATGCCAAAATTGTCCCACTCAAGATCTCTGAATATGCCTTCCAAGACTGCCGAGAAAAGTTTTGGCGATAGCGGATCTCCTTGCCTCACAACTCTGGCTATTGGGAACTCTTCACCGGTTGATTCCAGTTGTATTTGCGCTGTCCTATTTGCGTATATATTTTTAGTATATACATAATAATATATAAACATACGTATAGAAGGTATTTTTTTGGCACTCCCTGCTGAGTTAGAGCCCTCCAAAGCGAATCGTGTTCTACAGAATCAAATTCTTTGAATCCAATTCTTTACTATAGTCCACAAATGCGATGTTCAAGTCTTTACCGTATTCTTGACATTTTTCTATTAGCTGTTTGATGACATGCGTGTGATCAATAGTTGAAAACCCCGCTCTGAAACTAGCTTGTTATATAGGTTGTTGTTCGTCCATTATTCCTGTTATTCTATTTAATATCAATTTGAAGAACACTTTGTAAATATTCGACATAAGGCTTATAGGCCTATAGTTTTCTATAATGTTTCTATCCCCTTTTATGTGTAATTAGGATTTTGGCAATTTTCAGTTTTTCAAAATTCATAACAATTAATGGGTTGGAAATACGATGATGAGTGTGAGGACTTTTTTCATTCGACATATTATGAAGAAAATAAAAAAAATTAAATGATTGCAATAAATGCATTTTTTCTAGGCTATATAGTTTTTTGTTATTTAAACAATAGACAAAATATATCAACTGTCATCTTACACTTTTATAATCAGAAAGACCGTCCGGATATTTAAAAAAAAAACTACGAATTAAAACAATTTTGCAAACGAATGCGCCACTATGCCCCGCATCATCAGTACTTTACTGACACAGCTTTTTAAGATTCTGTAGAATACTTATATAAATATGATTTCGTTATTATTAATCCGTAAATATCGTTGCCAATCGTCAATTATTGTCGATTTGTTTTATCTACGACATTTTTCTAAACCATGAGTCACGATCCAATACAATTCTCATCCGTTTTTGCCGAGATGTCGCATGAGTTCCCGATTACGTACTGCACAACTCTATACGGATCTCCTGAAAATCCAAAGCGTCTATGGGAAACATTTAAAAAAAAAAAATTGTCAGAAGATTTTATATATGCAGCCCGGCAAAATGGACAGGCTATAGAAAATGCAATTTATATAAGTGAAAACATGAAAAGTTATATTTATTATTGCGCACCCGGCCGGCCAGGGGTGAATAGGTCTTACTTCGTTATATTGATACGTTCATGACCTATAATAATTTCGTAGATATCGAATTGAAGTTAATTTTTTTCTTTGTATGGTGGAATAATTCTGCCTATGTGAAAGTGGCAGCAAATAGAGGTCGCTAGCTGTCAAAGATAGATTAGGCTGAAAGAGAGCTTGCGCGCGACGTCGCTCATCAGTGGTATTGAGTTATGTCAATTACGATTTATTTTAAACATTTCCTATTCTTTTACATTTAATAAATTTTCATATATGAATTGAGATGCCAGAGGATGTTCTTAAACTCACTTTTAAGAGAGATACAGGAGGTCCGAGCTTGTAAATCAATATCAATAATATGTTAACATTACTATTAAGATGGTGGTGGTTAAAATTAACAAGGCCTATACGTTTTACATTTTCTCTCGGCTCGTGCAAGATGTACCCGCTCGGGGCAGGTATTGGCGATTCGTTACAGCGGGCACATGCGCACTCGCAATACAAGCGACCGATCGCGGGCAATGCTTCGAGCTACTTAATGAACGCGCCGGAGTTACGTTTTAACGAAGCGCGACATTCATTCGATGTTTATGAACGTGTGTCTATGTTACGGTCGTAAGACCGTATTTACAAAAAATATTTGCATTAGAATTGCGTTCTTGGTTTAACCTTTGTAAGATTAACTTTGCTAACTTACATGTTGTATTCAGCATTCAAACTTTTATTTTCTGTATTCATAATATTTAGGGGTCTATTTCAGTATTCTAACTTATATTCAAACCTTCAACCCGTAATTATTCATCTGTTATATAGGTACTGATGAAATTTCATTGTATGATGTTCAGTTAATTTATAATTTATTTGTACATCTACTATCAATAGACTAGAAGGAGAGGGGACAGCATAATATTTTATAACAATAGTCTATGTTGAACTTTGAAATAACTGAATCTGAATACAATAGGAGTCGATGTCTGCGCTCGTGCCGGACTGCTCGCGCCTCGGGATCGCACCGGTCTTTAGCGACGGCTAAGAGCTATCGTCTCGTTTTAAGTAGTGGTAGTGACCTTCTTTGTCATCAAATACTGTGTATGTTCATGTATTTTTTTACATTGTCGTGAAAGCTTCGAAACGTGTGCCGTATTCGTAAGAGCAGTACGCAGCGAAATAACAAAACGAGGTATGACATGAAATATTACGATATAGAATGATATATAGCAGTGATTCGTTGACTGTAAACAGACAAAAGCTCTGTCCACCTCCTCTGTTGACCGTTAGACCGTGGAGTCCTTGTACGGCGGTGAAGTCGTGCGCCGGCGCGAGGTCGACGATGATAGACCTTTAAATAAAGCTCATAGTACCCACGTACGTCGTACATATTTTGGCATTCCTTTGCTTGCGGTATGAAATATTACTATCAATAAAATATATATAAATATCTCCTTACATACATATTCCTCATACATTTATACAGTTTTAACGACTTAGAATTTAACCCTAATAATGATACGTCGCAGGTCATTTAGCGCTAGCGGCATTTCGTGAAGAACTGTGGTAAAAGTCGTTAAAGTTTAGCTTTCAAATGAGCAACTTTTAAAGTTTAATATCTTAATAAAGTCGGTAAATAAGATTGGATATATTATCCGGACAATCAATAGTGATAGCGTCTCGATATTCTTACAAAATAAATACCATTATTTATTTAATCCAGATATAAAGTTCTCTCATCAATAAATAATGTTATTTATCGATATCAATGAAATGTTTCTATCCGCGTAATTTCATCCAGTAATATTTTAAAAGCTAATGTAAATATTTTATACACATCACTAATTATAGAGTAAATCACGTTGTACAAACAATATTATGGTACAGAATGAAACTGTATTCTATAGTCTGAAGGCTTAATAACGCCGGATGTATTTGCTAGTGCCAAGGATATTATCAAGTTGTTACCAGTACAGTTCGGAATTAATGCAATGGCTTTACATGCGAAGTCGTTCCAATTTTGCTATATAATTTTTTTAGAACACCACCACGCGCCTGAAGTATTTTTTCAAATTTTCGTGATGCATCTAGGCTGTCTTACAGATTTATCTTCGGTCGATTGACTTAAAATATTTTTAAGATAATCTTCGAAAAAATCGATACGGCGCGAACCTTTACACGCGGCCATTGTTATAGCATTTATCTATAATGTGTAATGTGTAATCTCTGGTGTTATTTCAAAAAAAATGTAACACTCCATATGACCTCATTATTTACACCAGAAATTTGGCCCGGGTGGAATACTTTCATGGTAAATCTATTGAAAGAAAAAAATGTGTCTTAGTTTTAATGAAAATGTAATTTTATTTTCAAACAGATTTAAAGTCGAGTATTGTACTAGAGTGAACGGTGCGGACAAAATTGTAATCTAGAACTTATTACCCATAGACATTGAAGTTTAAACAACAATGTTTGCAACGGACGAATATTTCGTTTAATTATTTTATTCGATAGCTGTTAGTGTATCATTAAAATGATACCAAAATTATTGATAGTTATAATGACTTTAATACCAATTTCAGTTTATTAGATGCAAAACTTAAAACCGTATGCAATTCGTTTCCTTTGCCGTCTTTGTTTTTGACGGCAGTTTATGAAAATATTAAACATTAGTACTATAATAGAATATACAATAAAGTGATAGAGAACTGGGCGCTTGCGTGCACCTCTTGTAGTTTTATATCACGCCGTCTATTAGTATTTTTTAAGGAATAAATTTAAATAGACAATTCACACAATTCACCGCAAATAGTGCAAGTAGCCTGTGCTAGCGCGGCCGGAAGCGCAACGAGTTGATGCTTATCTCGCAACAGCCGTCATGTCGTAAACATATAAACACAGCAAAAGTGTATCCGTGTGCCTGAAAATACATACGCGCATTTAGATCGTGGAGGCGGGTTTTTATGTTGTGTCCCGTTCAGTCGTGGTGCAATTACAAAGAGTTTTTTCACCATTATAGTTGTTGTTCTTAGGGCAAGCGATTGGCTGTCTTTATATAATACTTAGTACATTTACAGTAAAAAAATAAAAATATACTTATGAAATCTGTCACTTTTTTGACGTTGTCTTTTGAGGAAACCGTTGAATTTATTGCTAAGGGCTGGGAATTTGAACATTTTTTTTGTTCTAAATTCGTTTTCAGCAATATTTCCTTAGACAAACATTTTGTATGAAATATTACTGAAAAAGGTAGTGATATTGTTTACTGTGTCGGTAAAATTAAACGATTTGAAACTTACATGGAACTGTACGGAACTAAAGACATCAAATAAAATTATTTTAAAATCCAATTGCTACCGACCTATAAGAAAAATCTGTGTTGATAATATTCAACAGCATGTGTTTTGCGAGATTATAGACAATGTTTTGAACGAGTGGCATAGTCGCTATAAAAATTTAAAAGACTTGAACTTTGGAAATTTACTTGCTTGTAAGATTTTATTCCTATTTTATGAGTTTTCCAGAGGAATCTGTCGATAATAACATTCAGGTAGCGTAGGTAGTTACCTTCGGTGAGCCAACAACCGAACTAATGCTAAAACTTATAAGTTATTTTTTAACTTTACTTACTCCGTCTGAAATCTTTTTGCAGGCGACGTATAGAACACAGGCTATTTCAATAACCCGCTCAATAGAAAGGTGCACCGTATCTGTTCTTTCCTTAAACTTTACATTATTTTTGGCAGTATCAAGGATTCGCCAGATTGCTAGCTCCTTCTGCGCAAGGAGCTAGCAATCTGGTGACTGACACAACCAAACTGGAGCTGGCAATTCCTGAGCTAATGTTCCGTAATACACGAAATATCGATACCGACATAAGATAACTCATAAATAGTTCAATCTCCAGCTCCTTGCTTTACATATCTAGAAAATTTTGATGCACCAGATTGAGAATACATTGATTTTTATAATTAAATTTGTTATTTACATTTTTATTTATTGCTCTAATTTTATCCGACATAATGCTTGAGCCTATTATATTATCATTACTGTTAAAGTTACTTGAAAATAATTGTATAATTGCATTATTGCCGAGAAAACCCTGTTTGTTCATATAAACTAAATCAAATGAATTAGGGTTTCTCTTTGTCGCAGCTGCCCGTTTAAATTCGCCAAAATTCTGCACTATGCCAGATCCCACAGACTTAAGCGAGGCGCATGGTCCTGCTGTGTTATATAATATAACAGAACGTGTATTGAAGGATAATAGCTTAGCCACAGGTTGTCTAAGATAATTTGATAGGAACATCATATCTTTTGTAAAAAGATATATATTTGCATCACTATGACACCATGTAATACTATATATTATATTTAACTAGCTGGCTCGGCAGACATTGTTCTGCCCTTTTTGTTTGTTCTTGCCCGTATAACTAATGCCGTAGCTGCGCCGGCGTGGACGTACAATGAATTCCTTCATCTTTTGCGTCGATCGATTTCTAACTGAATACCCGTATCGCTTTCGGTTCCGCAGCCGGTCACACGTTCGACTGTAACCCCGACCGTACATCCGTTTTCGACCCCAGTTCCGTTCTCGTTTGTGTCCCGGTCCTGCTTGCGATTCAGTTCCGATCAGATTCTAATCTCGTACCGTTCGCAATTTTCTGCCCCACCCGGCTTATAATTCCGATTTCGCTACTAGTAACAATTTCGACTTAGACGAAGCCGGAAGTAAAGATTATATAAAAGGGTGTTTGTATATATGAAATCGATAAACTCAGAAACTATCTAACCGATCATTATGAATATCGGTATGTACATGTATCGGTTGAGCCATACGGAAGTCGGTACATCGCAGCGCCTGGTGAGGATTTGCGTCAATGGAGATAGCATAAAACCTCCGTGAAAAATACATGCACATATCTATACTCATGATGATAATGAATAATGAACAGGTAGCAGATACGCCTCGGGCGGCAACCGAATACTCAGAGCTCGAATCCACGACGAACGAGCAAAATCAGAAATGACACTATTACCAAATTTAACTTCATCCTTTAATTTATATTATTTGCAGTACGTAAATAAATCATTTTTTTTCGTAGTTGGGTTTTAGTTTTTGGACTTATTATATAAAAGAAACGAAAACCCAACTACAAAATAATCGTGCTCCAAAAAGTATTAAATAAGAGAATATTTTTGGCTGACAATATTATCCACAAACTATTCAATATTTATTATCTAGTAAGTGAAGAACTTACATATACTTACATTAAATTGAATGCATAGACATAGCGGTGTTCACAGGATAGCCGTGGTCGTTCGCGTATGCCGCCTGGCCCCGAGCACAAAATATGCCTACTTATTGTGTACTCTAATAATTAATGGTTGTTTCTTAAAAATATTTACGGTATCAAGCGAAAGCGACATTTGTTTTGATTTTCCGAATTTAGAACAATCATTTTTCGTCCTCAAAATATTATTCAAATATTTTTCCACAGAAACGGCAGGTTGCTAATAGCCCACAACACTAGCTAAGGAGCATATTGTAATCATTGGAGCGGGAACAAAGTGCAACCGACGAACACCGCACGAACAGCGCCAACTATTTTTGAACCAGTTTAGTCGCGCTGAAGAAAAATGATGAGAGGGTAATTTTAGAATGACAGACGACACGCGTGCACCGGCAAGAGCGCGCTCCGAACCGACACTGGGATAATGGTCGGAATCTTAATTAAAATTGTAATCATTCGATACATAAGGTGAACGAATTCATTCTATGTAGACGCGGGCGGAGCCGTGGGCGGAACTTAGTACAATTTAAAAATTTAAAATACCCTATAAAAAATATAGCGGCCGCGATATCTCTTCGGAACTAATGGTCCGGTTCCAAAATTCTGCCATCAACAGAAAGCTACATTATTTCCGATATTTATTGTTTACAAAAAGTTGTGAGAGCGAATTTCTCAATAAAGGGGGGAGGCGAGTGGGATTGTGCAATATATGTGTATATGTTAGTGTCCTTTGCATGACTAAACCTTTGACCACGCTACTGTGAAACCGGCGATATATTCTACTGGCAAACAGGAAGATTTCTGAAAAAATATAGCTGTTGTTCCTGACTACATCTCCATATTAATACTGAACCAAATGTACCTTTGAACCGAATCACTAAACTAATTTGAATATATTCTTCACTAAAAAGATACTCCCTGAATAAAATAAACTACTAACACCTTGTCTTGGCTTGATCTGCACGTTTTTGTTACTACGGTTTCTCAAAATTCTTTCACTCTTAGAAAGCTATGCTATCACCGTGTAAAATTGCCTAAATTTTATTTTGACTTGGGCTTATATTCCGGCGTCACCTAAATCGAAACTATGACGAAACAGAAATTGCAAGCGGGATAGGGCGTAGGATCATAAGTCGTGACAGGAAAGGATCGAAATCAAAAACAGGACTGAGGTTGAAATTCAAGATGGGACTATAATTAGAATCGAAAGATTAACCGGAACCGGAATAAGCAGCACTACCGAGATGAGAATTAAGATCAGGAGCGGGATCGGAGCTACTCAGTTCGGAATCAAAAGCGGCAGCCAGACCAGGCGCGCCAACGAGACAGCGCGCAGGGTCGGGACTCGGAGCGTGGTCGGTCGATGTACAAGGCGAAGGAATCTTTCACTAGATCAATAAATAAATAAATATTTCGGCCAAATTGACCCTTCATTCTTATTTTTTCGAGAAATTTCTCATAGCAATGGAAGCACACTTAAATACACTATACTGAATACGTTTAATTTATCACATAAGCAAGTATGTGATAATTTAAAGGTATTCGTGGTTTTTACGCCAGTAAATTTCCGACAATTTCCAAATTTGTATAAATGTGCAAATAGCATCATCAGTCAAATAAAATGTATTTCTTTCTTTCTTTTTTTTGTAAAGTAAAGATTAAAATTTTTCGTAATGAAGGCTGTTAAAGTATGTATAGTTTTGCTATACGAACTATTAATTTTATTTTAATGATTACTTTTTTAATTTATTTTTAATGATTAAATTTTATTATAATGACTACTAATAGGGAAAACGAAATCTCATTCTCTTTTCATTTCGAAAATCTTTTATAAAATTGGCAAAATTGAATCAAAATTACACTTGACTAACGAATAGTTTTTTATTTATAAAATAAACGGTATAAACGCTTTAGACCTAGATGTTGCGGAATATTTTGATTTTGTATTTGCATATTTATTTTAGTTGCGTCTAAGTTTAACTGTTACTGTGTACGCAGAGTTTCTTCTTTTTTTTTTGAAACGGAAATGAGATCTTTACTGGCTTTAATAAAACACTGACTCATCTTCAGTTTAGCTGTAAATTCAAATTTAAATTCAAATTCCAATCAACTGTTTTACTTTTCGATAACCTTAAGGTAGCGGATTTGCTGTTTGAGGGCCTCGATCTGAAATTCTATTATGAGAGAGTACCCTGTCGGGGTAGAGTAGCAAAACACTTGCCTAAAGACATACTAAATTAAGATGAGCTCGGGCGCACAATATTAGCGGTAATTATAAATAAAGTTTTTTGTGTTTCGGTTACAGATTTGATGGATTTTAAAATGCAATAAAACGCAAGCGCACAATGTCATTTGTAACTGTACGTAACATCATAACTCCTACCATTATAGATGCTATTGGCACAATTCGAAATTGTCGATCGATAGTGCGGCGTTCGAATAAGAAAGGCTTCGCCTCTAGTCAGAGTCGCAACGACCGTGGAATGGCGATCACTGATAAGTTAACGCGTGGACGTAGTTTCGTAGATCAGGCGGTGGGCTAGTACACATGGAGGGTTCATTTATAAGCTTTGAAAATGCAGTAAGATTTTTTTACATATATTCGTATGAGTCTGGATACTGTTAAACTAAATTTAACCAACAGAGTTTTCCCTTAATAGGTGGGAATGTAAAAATTTGACGCTGAATTGTGTTTATTGAGAACGAAATTTCTTAAACTAAATTAATTTACTTCAACAGAGGCGTATCAAAATATTTATAAATAAAGGGTTAATGGTTTTATTTATGCCAGCTTACGTAGTTGTTAAATTACTTTCGGACCGATTTCGACTTAGCGCACGTCGCTATGGTTACGATTAAACAGATTGATGTGTCAGTTACAATATAACTGCAAAATGACGAAGTGATTAATTCAATTTTCAATTCCTAAAAAATAGTTTTACTTAATGTCAAACAGATATTCTAAAATTATAATCGTGTAATTCGGGAGCGAAAGAAAAAGAGCAAAAGTCCAAATTTCGGCGTGCGTATGAACTGACAATTGAATTACTTCGTTTAATTGTTCGTTTTCAGATACTGCTGTTCGAAACATGCCCCAGATAGAGAAGATGGACGGCCTCTACAGTTCCTGGAAAACTGGAAAAAGTGAGTTGTGTGCACGACGTGTCCGACCGCGCGCCACGCATAATCGTGCCCGGGCGCGGCCGGCGATTGTATGTTCAAAATTGCTAAACAGCCTCTTTTGTTATTTAAATGGCCGCGGTGCACAGCCATCGCCGCGGCGGGTCAGGGGTCGTGATTCGTTCCTTCCCTGTTTTAATACATTTTATTTATTGTTATTTAGTAAATAAATGTGTGTGTCAAAACAAAAAAAAAAACATTCCGAAACATATTTGTCCAAATTAATTTCTTTTTTCTATTTGCAAAGATTGTTGCCATTTGTCTGGCGATTGAAGAAAAATATTTAGTCGGCCGTTCGATATGTCACGCAAAATTTTGAAACTGACTCTCAAAACTTTTCGGAACTGCAAAACTTGATGTTTAACCTGCTTTTATTAACTTCACCTGTATGTATGTATGTGGGTGGGTATGTTTGTTTGTGACCCACTCGATTTTGACCTACTTTAAAGGGTCAAATTTCATTTAAACCTTTACGTTTATCAAGGACCCGATGACTATACAATAATTTCATATTTAAAAAAATAATAATTAGAAACAATTTTAATTTCTGAAATTTTGTATAGTTTGAAATTGAAAATTTGAAAAAAAATAGTTACTTGAAACATTAAAAAATTTAACAATTTTGAAAAATAAATGAAAAGTGAATTGTATGTAAAAATTTAGAAAAAAAAATTGAAATATTTGTATTATTTCCTAATGTTAACGAATTATACCGTCTTCATCCATCATAGATTAATTTATCTTGTAATTGTTTATTATAATTTACTAATCCCATTAGCCGACCTGTACGCCAAGAAGTTGCCAACAGAGTTAGTATGTCATGTCCGAATTTTTAGACATGAATATACTTAAAATCCGTAAAAACATGGTATTTAAAGTAGACTGTAATCGTAAGAAAATGACGGTAGCAAAATAATACGATTTAAATTAGCAGGTAATTAGTTTCAATTTTAGCGTGTGCGCATGTGAGGTAGACAAATACGCAGGAAATCTTCGTTGTATATTAATTCTTTTATTCCATTTGTACCTACCATAAAACTGTGACAGCAAAAACTACGGATGTCAGAAACGACAGATTTAAGTTTGTGCCCACGTGAGTGATGTCGCAGCTACAGAGGATCAAGCAACCGTGCTCTACGGCAACCGCCGAGCAAGTTTATGAGATAGTGGTATACGCCATAGACTTGCGTATACAAAAAGGATGTCTGAAAAACTGACAAATAATAGGAAATGGCGTAACTGTATAATTTTTTTTTGTATTTGAGTTACAAAAAGATATTTGTAACACAATGCAATTTATCAAGTAATATGTTAACTTTGTTTTTTATAGGCTTATGTTTTATCGTTTCTTAAGATTATGACGTAACTAGTCGTTTATCTTCGCGTAGGAACGTAGTCTCAGTATCGAAAAAAGTCTCAAATTGTCGTCTCCACACGTCAGTAAGCTGTCGCTGTCTCATTACGCCGCAAGCCCTGGGAGAACTCTAATTGTAACAACTCGGTACTTTCTAAGCCTCTGGATACGTCCGGGGGGCCATATTGCTATCGTGTATTGAGTAAATAATATTTACATACTTTATTTAAATTACTCTTTTTAAGTACATATTTTCTACGTTACGTGCTCAAATTGGAGTTCCAATCAAGTGCTGCTGCTATATCTGTGCTGTATGTATATCAGTCTTGTATGTGAAAAACTGTATGACCTTCATGTGCAGACATTAAATTCCATGTCAAATTTTTTATACAAATGCCTAATACCATATTTTTTTTACGATCGAAATTGTTTCAGACGTTCAGTCTAACTGAAAAACTATAAAAAATAAAATAATAGGTTCAATAGAGTTAAAAGTTTTATATGTCCCTAGTCGACGTAAGACTATTTTCTACCGAACAATCTCAATTGGTCCGAGTCGAATTGCCGCGGAGCACGCTTTATGGCTCACACACACGCGCACGCACGCGTAGTGACATAAGTTTTCCGGCCGTATTTTGAAGTTAAATAATGTAAGTCAATAAAGTGGCCACTCGTTTGAGTATGCGCATTTACGATAATGGAACTAGACGGTACACCCTAGTCGATGACGTAGAGGCGCGGGACGCCGCCGGGGGTCGCGGTGATGTTCGCGATACAGACGGTTTGCTTTCAATTAATTTCCAATAACATAATGTGTTTCTTTAAGCGTCGCATCCGCTGTGTACTCTATAACACTGTCAACTCGCTCGTTTGATAACGTACTCGATTCTAGGTTTCAAAATTATTAAAACTTCATTCAATCGTGAGGATACTATAGAATCCTTTATGATAGTACAATTATTATATGTACATAATTTATTTTCTGTTCAAATAATTCTCCTAAATATTTTAAAAAAACCTATATCGAACCTGTGATTGCTGAGTTAGGTATTAATTCAAGTTTTGACGTGACAATTTCCTCTCCGGAGGCCTGTCCTAAAGATTGATGTTAAGAAAATTTCCTTGTCTATCCTGTTATCCTAATCGTTGTACGATATTGTTATGGTACCAAGTGAATGTCTTTATTATAAATTTTATGCGGCGTGTTGAAGGCCGTCCGCGGAAGGAGTTCAGTGTGTGCGATTAGCTAATTTAGCTAAAAACTTGTTATCGCTTCACTTCATGGCCACAATAAATGATTATGTTACGACTTAAGAAATTTCGATATCTTTCTGTTAGAAAATGAATAATCTATGGGCACAAATGACATCCTAGTGAATATAAAATGCAGGTTTGTTAATAAGCAATCGTGTACTCAGTCGTGAACGTTGAAGATTTAATTAAAGATTTTCTTGATAATTTTATATCACTGTTAACTGTTAATCACTCGCTGATCAAATAATTCAATATAAAAGATGCGAAGTAGTATAGACGTAATAACAAAATATTGAAAACATTCGTCAATCCGTTTTCCCCGTGACGGGCATAAATTTTCGCGGGCAAAAAAAGTCTGTAGCCGCGAACGTTGTATCAATATATGTCGTTTTTCTTAAAGTAGTGGTATATTTAAAACTCTGAAAGGTAAATGTAATGTAAAAATTCATTTATTTTTGGTTTAGCTGCATAATTTTAAAAAAGATATCCGAAACACTGGATGAAAGTCGGCTAAAGAAGTACCATTTACAAAGAGTCAACGCCAATGCAGCTGCTATGTTGATATCGTAATTGAATGATTTTTTGTTCTGGAGGGACTAGTGGCACCAGTAAGAAAGACTCTGCGACGACGTCGAGGCAGAAGTAGTCGATGGTCAATGGAAGTCACTGCGACTGTATTTGTGCCAAAACATAACGGTGGTTCTAAATGAAAGGCGTGTATTTTAAAAAGATGTACAAACTTGATTGCCTAGTTACAATGCAGACTAAAAGTGGCTTTTTGTTGGCTAATGCTAAGGCTTAAGGAATGCTAAAGTTTCAAAATGTTCTGATTTTTTGAATAATACGTTGTGCGTAATCTGAAGAATACGAAAGAAAGACTCGTAAATCTACAGAACCTATACTACTGGCACCTTAAAAATCATTTTCAAAGAGTTATGGATTCGTTCGAACTGCTTCTATACCTAATTCTGAAAATTGTGTATGATTTCTCGAAAAAAATCTACTAAACTTATTAGAGGACAGTCCTTCCTGCTCAAAGACAAATGTTGTGGTAAAAAGGTGGATACCTGTTGTGGAACATATCGAAAACAAGTGAGAAATTATTGAAATTGAGTATATTCGGTACGGTTCACTGGCGGCTAAGTAGCCTCCCTTGTCACAAGAATTCAACCCTTTAGTTTTTTTTAACTTCCACCTATAAAAATTTTTTGTTTCATGAACTAGGAAGATATTGTTTTCTTCCGATTTACGCAAATCGATTTTTCATCAGATCTTGGCGTTTTAGGGTCGTATGAATCTATTTTAGTTCAAATTTTCAGGTAACTTAATTTATTGAGTTGACCATTTTTAAAGACAAGGAGCGCGAACGCACGCGAAAACACACAGAGTAAGAGAAAAAGAAGAGACATAACACCAAGATACATATACACACAGAGAAACACATACACACATACGGAGGGGAATAGAGAGAGAGATACACACAGAGACGGACAGAAACACACACATAAAACACACAAGCGCACAGAATGACCGAAACGCACATGCAAACACACGGCGATAAACAATTGACGGTGCTATATGCTGCGCAGGTCCGCTGGTGGACTCGTGGCCGCTGATGTCCTCGCCGGGCCCGCTGCTGAGCTCGGTGCTGCTGTATCTCGCGCTGGTGGCATTAGGGCCGAAGCTGATGCGATCCCGCCGCCCCTTGCAGCTCACCACGCTCATGACGTATTACAATGCTTTTCAAGTCATACTGTCCTGCACTATTTGCTACAAGGTATTTTTAACATAATAGTAAATTATTTTTTAATTTCATTTATTTATTAATATTCGTTTTGAAATTAAAATATTAAATTATTGAAACAAAGCTTTTCTAAAACGTGAATTGCCATCGTCCGCGTGCCCGATCGGACACAATAAATTACATCTGATTTCGATCCAAATTGCTACCTCGATCTTGACTCCCGTTTTACTCATTTTTAAGCCCCATCCCCCTTTCAAATTTTGAAAACATGCCATCAGAAATAATATGAAATAAAATAAAATGTCTGCTTGCTTAAACAGAATTCCCTTCAAAAATCATGATAATTTCTTTTGGCAGCACTTTCGTCAGTCATGATTAGCGATAACACACTAATAAGAGAAAGTAATTCGCATATTGCATGAGAATTCTTGCGCGGTTTGACCATGTGCTTGGTTATTTACCTTTTATAGATTTCTCAACTTATTTTAATTCACATCAATGTCCTTTCTTTTCACAATTTTATCCACTAACTTTTTGTTCTATCTGTTTATATATTCCATAAATTTTGGAATTAGTAATAATCTCACTATTCCAAAGAGATACACATTTGAAATTTGAAACATAGAACTGGAATACAATGCAATATTAACTAGGCTCTTTGTCTATCAGTTTATATGCTTGTTGATTCGGTACAATTTTACAACGGGTTATACACTGGAGAATTAATAAAGTTAGTAGATTAAAATGAATCCTCATAAAATCACTCATGTGCCTGTAGTTTTGTCCGTCACAGGTGTTTACTTGAGAAAGCTTTAGACATACGAACTTGAAATTGGACATAATTATATTATATGGTAACCCACATTCAATCCGATATCTATTTCTTCAAAATAATCAGTAACAAATTACAGGGAAATCAAAAAGTGTAATTGGAAAAATATAAATTGATCTTGTAGGTTTGTATGAAAGAATTCAGTGAGCGCATTCTCAAACATTTATCGAGTATACTGCTAAGGTTTTATACTTAAAAGTACGTAAAAAGTATTTTATATTAAAAATTTCAACATTTCCTTCTCTATTTCCAAAGTTTAGTATTTGAAAAATCTGGAATAACGTAAGCAGTTTTATTTTATTTGAAAAAACTCGCAAATATATTTTGTTTAACTATTTAGTTTTATTTTTCGTTTTACTTCCATTTTTATTATAACATTCTTAGTACAAAATTTTAAGAATTCATAAAATTCAATAAAACAACGAATTTCTCATTTCTTTAAATGATGAAGATGAATTTAAACCCGTTATGGTTGCTTTTCTCAGATTCATGAATATAGAAACGTATTTCTCCTTTTTGGTACTGTTACCAATGACAGCACACAGTACACAAAAGTACACAGTATACAAAAAGGAATCTTCAGTGCGTGAGCGCATTTCTGTTTTTCTGAATATTGCACACCATTTATTGCTATATTATTTAGCTTGTAGTTTACGGACCGATGACTTTCATCAGATAAAATGTTTCATCAAATTCAGTTAAGCCATTTTCGTATTGAAAGAAGACATAAAGATAAAGAGACAAAAAGATAAACAGTCAATACTTTATATTTTACATTAGGATGTGTTCTGTTAGTATTGTAAACTTCATAGAAAGTACAATAGCAAGGACACTGAAAGTAGCTTATGTTTACCGGACAGAGAATTACTACCGCATATCAGTATAGATCCACTAGGCCAGTCAAATCTTACAAAAAAAAACCTTACAAACGCAAACGTGATGTAAAGCTAAATTTTCAGTTTGTTACTTCGACCCATTTGAGAAACGTGAAACTGTATTTTGTAAGCAAAAGAAAGTTGTGCTAGCTGCGTTATATGTGAGAAACTGCTAAATTTTTGGACTTTTTTTACTTTTTGTACTTTATCTCACAAACTTTGAGTTTTTTTTTTAAATTATTTCCCACATAATTTTTAAATTGTATTCCATTTATGACAATTTGAGCCTGCCCACAGCTCTGTACGTTTAATAACTTAAGAGAAATAACACAATAAAATTGGCATTAATTAAACACTTTTCCACAAAAGGTTTCACAATTTATAGTTAATTTAGAGTCAAGAGAGAAAAGCGCACACGAACGCGAACGAACCGCAAACGAGTGTGTAAAATATGCAGACCAGTAATGCCACAGCGCTTCAAATACAGAGTAAAAAGTAGCTTGATTAATAAAGTTACATTACGCGGTAAGAAACCGACCATAAACCATCTAAAATTCAAACAATAGAGCCTATTACGCTCTACGGTCCAAAGCCCGCTCCGGGCTTTGGACCGTTGAGGCATAGCCCGCTCCGGGCATTGGATCTTTGAGGGAAGAATTATGAGAAACTAATATCTAGTACACATATTCACCTATCACCAAAACACAAAACGGAATCAGTAGAACTTAAAGTTACTTTGCAATCACTGCGAAAACTAAAAAGGCGAAAATATAGTTTTTACGGTATACTCGTAGTCCAGGATCCATGGTCCATTTTTACACTTCATTACTATCAAGCTAATTTTCCGTAAGTAACTTCATTTTGATGAGACGTCCAACTATTTCCTGTACGAAACTCTCGATTGTGGTAGCTAACAGAGGTATCAATGATAAAATATGTTGATTTGATGATTCTCAAAAATTTATTGCTAACGGGGTTTTTTTTAATCTCAAGACAATTATTTAAAATGAAAATGAAAATAAAGAAATATTAAAAGAAAAAATCGTAGGATATGATCCTTCCAGTTTACCACCAACAAAACAAGAATTGCTTAAACAAATTAAAAGAAATGTATTCATCTGCAATATATGGTGTAATGCACATGTGCGGTGCCCCTCGGAAAAATTGCCAGAAAATTTTGGATGGACAATAATTGATGGCAAATATGAATATTATTGGTTTGATGGTCCTCAAAGTCCATCTTTTGAATCATTATCTTCTGACATACAAGGTACCCTATTAATACTATTGTTATTTATTGATTCATTATTCATAATTATATAATTTACTCAATTTTTTCATGTTAGATATCACAAGTGAGGAAAGTGAAATAGATAAAGACGACAGCGATGTTAGTAGCGAAGATTATAAAGATTTATCAGATTAATCTGATGATGATTATTTTTTTTTGTATATAAATACCCAAATTTTTGTACCTAGTATAATAAAAAATAAAGTTATTTAAATGTTAATAAATATTTTTTTACTATATCATAAGATACAGTTAAGTTAAGTAACATAAGTTACAAATAGGAAAATGAAAAAATGACAATTCTTGTCGGACTGGTGATACACTCCTGTTTTCTTGTAGGACATTGTTTGATTTGGGCAGAAAACACACTAACCTATTCTGTAATATTTTTGTCCTACAGTTAGTAACGAGAAAAGTGATCTTGTGGTATTAACAATTTCTGAGCATAGGACCGGGTTAACGTATCATGCAATTTGGAAGACAATATGACTGTTAAATTATATAAATATTATCTAAGTAAAAAAAATCAGCTGGTTAGTTATCATTTATAATGACCTCGTTATCGATACTTGTTGGAAGGAGGAGACTCCTTGATCGAATCTTAGATTTTGTAGGACAAATATATTTTCGAATAATTTAGATAATTATCTTGAAATTTAATAAAAAAAACCCCGTTAGTAATAAATTTTTGAGATTAATCAAATCGACATATTTTATCATTGATACCTCTGTTAGCTACCGCCATCGAGAATTTTCGCGTAGAAAATTGTTGGCCGACTCTTCAAAATGAAGCTACTTACGGAAAATTAGCTTGATAGTAATCAAGTGCAAAAATGGACCGTAGATCCTGGACTAATATGGATCTACGTAAACACTTATGACATGAAATTGTGGCCATTAGGAGAAAAGAAAAATAAGATAAAAGTTGATATTTATAACATTGTAAAGAATAGAAATCTTACGAAAAACCAAATTTTACGTTTTTATGAGAGTCCGGTTGATCGCCTTGTAGAGACAACCCTTATTGAGAAAAGATCTCCAAACGCTTGATATATTCTTCGCTGTCGGAGTTGTCTATTTCCATTGTGGTGATATTTTGGCATGACTTGCCACGACAGAAATAACAAATAGCAGAACACTTTAGTCCAGCTTTCTGGCATGTGCAACCAACCTCGTCTAGTGCACCCTTTGTGACACTTGCATGATATAAATTGAAGGAGAGTTTGAGTAGCTGGGTCTTTTACGCAAGTTACAGGAAAAAGCCTCTGCTGGTTTCTGGTCAATTCCCAATTATTTTTATTTTTGTCTACTTCCAACCACTTCTGGACTTGGTGATATGTTCGATACGTACGTTGAGTTGCAGCCTCTTCAATTGGGGGAAGATAAGTCAGGTGGATTTTAGCGTTAGCAGCTGTTCGCACGAAGATTTTATAACAGAGAATGAAAAGTGCTTGTAACTCCTCCACAAGGAGATTATTTCCAGCAGAAGCTATTTCTTCATGAGTGGCTTCAGATTTCAGGTATATGGTAGTTATATTTATCATTTGGGGGTGTTTTTGGAGGACATCAAACATCTACACATTTCCATGCCAAAAAAAAGCAGTAGTATCGCAACCGGAGAAGACGCATACTAATAATATTAATCTAGGGGTGAAAGATAACTCTCATTTATTAAAATATGTAGAGAAAAATAAAGAGTCTAATTCACTCTTGTTACTTTTCTAGAAGTACACATTGTTCACACAAGATGCAAGCTCGTTTAAGAGTACCAAAATTTTTAAAATTCTAATTTTTAAGGTATTGTATTTTTTTAATTATTAGACATACGGAATAGTGGTGGGTTCAAATTGTGTTAAATTTAATACACTTTAAAAATTATATTGTAAAGTATTAAAAAAGAACGCATAATTTGTTAGATAAAGGACAAAAAGTAAAAAAAAGTCCGAAAATTTTGCAGTTTCTCACATATAACGCAGCTAGCACAACTTTCTTTTGCTTACAAAATACAGTTTCACGTTTCTCAAATGGGTCGAAGTAACAAATGAAAATTTAGCTTTACATCACGTTTTGCGTTTTTAATGCACAATATGACTGGCCTATACTGCAAATACCGTGAACACATTGATTGTAAATGAGTAGAGTTGCCATTTGTACTCGACAGGCGCTGAGTCTGAGCCTGTTTCGAGACGGCGTCCTGTACGCCGGCTGCCGGTACCCAGCCAGCACGCTCAACCCGCAGGTACTGGTCGCCGTACCACGTCCGCGTCACGTTACCAAAACAACTGTTGATAAGCTATTCTGTTAAGACTGAATACATTTCGAGACTAGGTTACAATAAACGAAAAAGTTGTAGTATTATTTTTCAAATCATACTAATTCAAAACTTGTGAAAATCATTCATATTTGTATTACTAGATAGCGGTAAATTATGGCTTTTGCCAGGTAAAGGAAAGTCCTAGTTATTTTTTTTTAGAGAGGACTTAACATTCTTATCTAACTTTTTATTTACTAAGCTTTTTGTCTTTATTTTTCAAGGCTATTTTTTACACTATCGTAAAATAATCTTCAAATTTAATCAATAGATAGTAGATAATAAAATATATTTTTTAATTACACCAACACATTTCTGTCAAAAAATAGTAAGTAATGCCTTAACTTAAAGTAAGGAACAATTGATTATATGAATCCGACACTGGCTGGTTTTTGAATGTACTTAACACGTAGGTTAACTTAAGAATTTGTTTAGATATGACCACTTGTTTATGTTTCAGTTGCTGGACGTAGGCTGGTGGTATTTCTTCGCCAAATTCATCGAACTTTTGGACACGATTTTCTTTGTACTCAGAAAGAAAAACAAACAGGTCGGTATTTAATCAATAACATATATACATAGATCAGTATTACCGATCAGTATTATGTTCCAAATACAATCAATGTAACCAATTCCCCTATTCAAAACCGTCAATTTCTATAAGTAGTTATACATTTAACCGCATCGATGCCCTTAGTTC
This sequence comes from Eumeta japonica, assembly GCA_005406025.1. Taxonomy (NCBI): domain Eukaryota; kingdom Metazoa; phylum Arthropoda; class Insecta; order Lepidoptera; family Psychidae; genus Eumeta; species Eumeta japonica. Next base: position 138,151 of record BGZK01001419.1, read on the forward strand.
ACAAAAAACCGGCTGAGAGCCTGTCCAACCACGCTCACTGTGAGGTTCTGAAGCCGTTACTACAAAGAAATGCATTACAGATGAAAAAAAACTACTTCATTACAATTTTTTTCCTTATTTCCAGCACAGAATAGATGTAAACACTTTAGCCGCATATAACTAGAGAAACAAGTAGGTATATCGATTAACACTTTTAAAATAGTGTAAACTAAAATGCATCAGCAAAAGAGCGTATCTTCTGAGCACTACGTCTTTTTGTTGAAAAACGCAGTTTTTTGGCAATAACTCAAAAATGGTATATTCGATCAAAGTACTTTAATTGAACATACCGTTAAATAAAGTTATTTACGGAAATAAAGTAGTGTTTATTAAGCGTTACATTGGTAATATTTGTTTTTAGGAAATATAAAGAAGGGACACAATTTCTGCTATTTTCGGAGCGATTATTTGCGAAACTATTCATATAATCAATAAATTACTTAAATTCTAAAAGTGTTTTTAAAAAAACTGTCGAAATATATGCCACATGTTGATGCACGTTTAAAATTTTTTTTTCCAAAAAGATTTTTTTTTTTCAACCTTTCTTACGTGTATGGTGTGCTCCTCTAGAATATATTTTTTATTTAACTACGAAACTAAGTAGTATTTACGAAACACCTATACTCCAAATTTCATCAATACATATCTTAAAGTTTTTGGTTAAAATTCCTGTAACATACGGACGGACATGACGACATGATATTACATAAATGATCCGTTTTTGCCATTTTAACTCGGAACCCTAAAAAGCACTTCGAAAAACACGTCCCTCGTCCGACGTATCCACGCTAATCAGCGTCCGCGCTTCTTACTTACGCTAACTCTATGTTGGCCACTACCAATTTATTCAAAAATCTTATTTGATTGTTAAACACTGTTTAACTTTGTTTATTCGTTGAAGATAGTAAATCTAGGGAGAGGATGTTTAATAGTAGTCTAATGATATATTTTTCGTCGTGAATGACGTAGATTGTTAAATGTGACAATTGATTCTATTGGTTTTCTTTCATAGTTTTTCAACATAAAAATTGATCTCTATGAATGTATGCCTAAATTATTTATGCAAAATTATCTTATCAAGGGTACGAAAATTTAGATTAGATAAAAAGAATCACTTAGAAAATCAAAAGGCGTATATTCAAAAATACACAATCGCAATGAATCACTACGAAACCAGCTGAACATTTGTCGTTGACCACATTGTCGATCAATCAAATCAAATCAACCAATTACACTACATTACACTAGAATTACATTACAATTAATAGAATTACACCATAATGACGTATATGGCATCCTTTTGGTATTAACATTAACACCCATTCCGAATGTTGATTAATTTTCTGGTTTCGCTCAAATATACACGATAGATAGTCAATAGAACTGGCGCTACATTTGAAAATTACGTGAAACAACCTGATAATCGAGCAGTTTAGTCCCACTGCTTTTTTTCGTTAACATATTCAGATACGGCACTATAACCTTTACCACATAACTTTTCATTTATAAAAGTGTTAAATTTATGAAATGGCAAATTTTGAATTTCAACTGGAAGCTTATTATAAAAGCGCACACATTACCCCTTAAATGATTTGCTTACTTAGCTGAGGCTGCAACTGATTATGAGAAGCAAGCAATTTTATGAGCAGCAAGGTCATGCTTGTGTCGTGTTAATATTATGAATGTCGCTCATTTTTTAGAACGATTTTATTTTTCTTTTAACGTATACCAGATTTTCGTACATATATTGTAACGGTACAATTAAAATTTTAATTTCTTAAAATTTTTCTCTGCAAGATGCTGTCGGTCTAAATTTCTAAATGGCACGAATAGCCCGCTTCTTCAGCACAACAATTGTTTATGTGACGCCATAATAAAATCCCATAGGCCATGAGACTATGAAAAGAACTAAAATAAGCTACTGTCGCGGCGCTTTCATTTACAAGCCATAGAATTCTTTGATTGCATATGCTGCACTAAGATTTTTCGCCAATTTCGTTGTATGGAAATTCCACTGTAACTTAGTATCTAAAGTTAGATCAAGAAATAAGGTCGTGTCCACAATGTACAGTATCTCGTCTACTACGTTTGTGTCGAACAATTTAGTATTAGAAAACGTTAATTTAATTATTTTTGTTTTCTTCTCATTTAATAAAAGATTGTTAATTGTGAATCCCTCGACTACTTCTGAGGTAGTAACTATTTACTTAGTCAAAATCTGCATTCTGGTTGTTATGTATTAAACTTAAAAAATAAGGAAGTGTCGTCAGCAAACAGTACAATCCCATGTTCGTCGTCCACAATATTTGGCAAAAATCGATTAAATACCTTAAAATGATGGTTATAATATCTAAAAAATACATATCGCGTAAAATGTAATGAGATTAATGTTTTTCTATACTTTATTACTTGGATCCTAGTTACTAAATATATTGATGTTTTCGAAGCATTTTTTAGAAGAACGTTACCATTAAAATATTTAAATGCTGTATTATTTAGACTCCAATCGAAGCGATACTCGAAATTGCTTAATGCCTAAAAAGCTGTTTAAAGAGTACATTGTGTTTAATTAAACTACCTTTAAATGATGTTTTAATTAAGGATTCTAAATAAGACAGTATGTCTCCATTTTGTAACGTCGCGTCATATCTAATTTACTACGAACGTTACTGACGTTATTGTATGTTTGGTCGTAATTTATATTTTTATTTGAAATAAAAAATAAGCACTGTGTCATTATTTGTTCATTTTTATGCATCATAGTCTTATGAAATAACACTGCAAAGATTCAAAAATTAAGATAAAATGAAAAATAAACATCCAGAAAAGCAGAAGGTATTGAGTAACACTGAGATACAGAAATTCTCTAGATAACCATTTTAACAATTTTAATGGATTATACTTTGAACACACTGATCGCTTAAAAAAACTAACTCGTCTATTCGAATTCCGATATAGGTATTTGAATGCTCATTGTAACACTAAAATATAAAACAAAGAATAAGAAAATATCAAATACTTGCTAATAGTTCACCGTTACAAATATTGGTTATTTCTGTTGCAAAAGTGATTACAATTCATGTCACTTTCTCTTAAACGAAAGTTAGGTGCTAACTTGTGATTGAAAAATGCTCTGATTACGTCCTCTCTGTATATAAAGTGTATATGTAGAGGAAATATGATTCATTCTTAATGTTACAGATACTCATGTGCTTAAGAATAAAAAAATAATATTATTGTAGTTGACGTAAATTTAGCACATTGTTCACAATCGATTGCTTTATTCTTTTGAAACAGTATCGTCTTAATGTTGTTTTATTAATTACAACTTCATGTACCGGTCTAAAGTACTGGCTTTCAGAGAAAATCACTGGTATTAAAATTAAAGTTAACCTAGTAAAAAATTTAAAAATATTTTTTTTCAACCTGCACATCATATTTTTTTATTTTAAGTAAAGTTTTTGATATGTTTCACTTTCACCAACCATTCATTTCTATGAAAATACTAATAATTATTCATGCAGTCGTGGCATTGTGGAACTTTTACCATAAACATTGATTTTACCGAGTTTTTAATCAATAATAAAGTATAAAGTTGAAAAAGAGAGATAGTCAAAAAAATATTCAAAACTAGACAATGTTAATAGCGTAGTACTATTTATATTCACTTATGCAGGAAAACTATTTATTGAGATCTTAAATATTCCAAAAAATTTAGATCAGTAAATTTTTCTCTTTAAAAAGTTGTTTAGTAAGTGTTTATCAATAAATAAAAACCAAAACCATAAAGTAAATTTAAATTTGATTTGCCGTGAAAGAAACGGCGTTGATTTTTTAAATTCGACGAAATATAATCTTATCAGAGAATTTAATTCTCTACAAAACTACTGCAAGGGTGTTTTTTATTTATATCCTTAATTGACTATAAACAAAAAATAAGCGAAAAAACCATTTTTTTTTTCGAAAATTCTTATTTTTGCGAGCGCTAACTCAAAAATTGAGATAGAGCGCTGTAGTTTTAACATAATTTTTTTTCGTGACTATCAATGAAAAATTGGTATGGGACCAAGAAAAAAATTTTCGATTAATTTAGCACAGTCTAGTACATACGAACAAATTATATAGTTAATACATTAAATTATCCGTCTGTTTCACGTTGTGGGTAAAAATACACATTCCTATTAGCCGTTTTTGAGTTCCGTGTCATTCGTGCGACGATCAGCGGAGTCAACGAAGCCACTCTTGACGTCCGCCACACTTGATTTACAGACGCGGATCTCCATGTTGTGTAAAGTTTATTTCATGCAATACAAAACAACTACATTAAAATTATTGGTTGTCGTAGAATTTTCAAGAATCTCAGTTTTAAAAATTTTTCGAGTTGAAAAATAGCATTAGCTATTTGTGTAAATAAATTATAAACACGCCGCGTATGACATAAGTTTAACATAACAATATTTAACGCAATCTGGAACATTTTAACTAATTAAAATGCACAAATAATGTAAACATCCACCCACATATTTCGAGATAAACAAGAAACTATCCTATATTTTTTAGGAAAATTATTATTTTGTTGAAATATTTCGTTTATAAGCGTAATTCGCAACAATAAAATAATTAATTCCTTTTTCCTTTATATTTACCGATCATCTTTGTGCGCGCCCAGAGGGCTTGAGGTATAGTCAGCTTACGCGAGATTTCGCCCTTCTGATGTTCGTCCCGACCATCCGGCGCTCGAGGTGCGATTGTCTAGTGGCATTGTTGTTTCATTCCCGCTATTTATTTTCAGTATGAAAACTGTATTAGTCCCACACCAACCCGCGTTTCCTCGTTATTTCTCCGCGCGTGAAAAATGTACCTCCAATCAGCCTACAAGCCAGTTTGCATGATGTCCCGTACATGTCCTGCCCGCCCCGCATTTGTTAGTTGTCTATGGTACAGGGGAAACAAACTATAATATGAAAGGGGAAAAATAGCGTAAACAATCTTGTCAATCACGATCCCGATCCTAATTCAACTTTCGAGTCCGAACTCGGTCTCGCTCTCGAGCTATCGCATACTCTTACACTGAACGTTCACGTACCTCTACCACTAAATCATTATGATTTGTCGAGAAACCAGTCGAATTCAATAACGGCAGCTTAACTAATTCACACAATAAAAGGTCCCTAATATTTGACTTTTTCCTTAAATTTAAATGATTTCCGATGGGAATTAAAAAAACGCTATGTATAGAATTGTTCTTTCTAAAGGAGCTTCAAACCTGCAAACCAATTTTATGAACTTAAAACTACTCAGAGCGCGAAGCGGAGTTCGTCGATGTGAGCTTGCTTCAACGATAGAGCAAATAAAACCTGTCTCTTATTTCGGACGTCTTTAGTGGCCTTGTGCATTTTCTGTATAAATAAAAATAAATCAATAAAAAAATGTTGGTAGAGAGACGAATTTCGGCGTACTCATTATCATGGGCACGTCCCGCGCTTACGACGAAGACAGAGTGATGGAAGTGTTTATCACTTTTTTTTAAAGCAACCCTAGAGCGTTCATAAATAAAAACAAAAGTGGCCAAGAGCACAAAGCGATCATGTTGGACCATGCTCAGTGTGGGGTTCCGTAGCCGTTAACGTCAAAGAAATGCACTACAGATTAAATTTTATATTACTTTTCTATTGAGAAATTTTGGTTAGTTAGGTGTATACTAACATTTGTTTTTCAGTTTGAAAGGGTAAATAATAGGTTGTGATATATAAATTATATGACAATCTTTTATACAAAATTTATATTAAGTATAATTTGTTACTATTAAATAACTTTTCTTTTAATACGTTACTATTTTAATATAATTACGTAATTACATAACTATGTATTTAAATTTAAAAGCGTCAACACACAATTAAAACATTAGTCTCAAAATGTAAAAATTCGATGTAAAAATGTGCATCAGCAAAAGAAAGTACCTTTATGGCACTTATGTTCTTTTGTTGAGAAGCGTAGTTTTTCAGCAATAAAACCAAAACGATAGAAACGACCATGTTTAATATATTTTTCTCTGAAAGTATTTATTAATTTATTAAATTAAATTAGCTTTGTCATTTTTTCATATTTTTTACACATACGGTTTAAAAGAAAAAGAAGGGGTCTCAATTTATGCTACTTTGGGAACGATTATTTTTAAATATATTCACATATTAAAAAAAATTGCTTACAAACCTTAGTATTTTTAAAAGAACTGTTTCGAGAGTTTCGACGACAACGTGGGGCACATATTTCGATATGTGCCCCACGTTGACATTTTTCAAAAAAAAATCAGCTTCTGTTGTATATATGAAGTGCTTTCCGCTAGAAACATTTATTTTTGGTTTTTAACTACCAAACTAAATAGCGGCTTATACAACACACCTATACTCCAAATTTCATCAAAATGCATCTTATAGTTTTTGAGTAAAATGTCTGTGACCTACGGACGGACAGACGGACATGGTCAAATTATAAGGGTTCTGTTTATGAGGGTTACGGAACCCTAAAAAAAGTAGGAAAGCCCTCATGTGGTTGTACAAAAACATTGAAATTGAAATAAATAATTAACTACACGTATGTGTCATCGTGTTTTGTTCACATTTTGATGTAGGGACAATTTGTTTTCCATACCTACTATAACTTATATTATTAGACATAATTATGATAGATGTTATAAATTAGGTATGATATTTGTGTATTTTAGTTAAAATTCACAGTTAATACTCCAATTTCTCTAAATTTATTTCTAAGAGATATGCCAGATCACAGCTTTTAAATAGCGTAAATTGCTCTTTTTGCAACTCGAAAACTCTGTGAACATCCTCAGCATGTCCCCAAAGCAGGCTGTCATATGACATCGAGCTATGGAATCGGCCAAAATATCGAATAAATTAGTTAATAAATTCTAGCGGTTCGTATATCGGACAAATTTTTTATTTTTTTAATTGCGTACCCTAAGCTTTTTCGTCAACTCATCGATATGAGGACCTTATTGACATTTATTATCTAAAAAAACTCTCAGGAACACCAAATCCATCTTTCGCATTTGGAAGTGAGAATTTCACACATTTTACGTTCTTCCTCTTAATAAGTAAATTATTTATCATTTAGTGAACCATTTTTTAGTTTTTTAGATAGCAATTTAACACGCATCGTCATAATCGAGTTGATATCTTATAATTTCAAATAATAAAGCGGTATCCCCTGCAACCATTATTACCTCATAACCATCCGTAACAAAGCTAGGTAATTCATTAATATACACTAAAAACAGAAAGGTAACAAGGAATGATACCTGGGGCAACTTAATGTAGATCATGGATCTAGACCATCTCATGTCGTGGTCGTTCGACCCTCTGTAACAGGGGTCAAATATGATTTCAGAAGTTGGTTGTGCAAATTCCACAGCCGATACTCAGAATATTTGCGAGTAACTAGAGCCTCGTACACTTTTATTTTACAAAATAATTCTTTATTATACTTTTAAAATTAACATTCCTTTAGATACAATTTTAATGTTTTGGGATAGCTTCTTCCAATTCCATTTATCTGAAATTTTTTCTAGTTTTTTTACAATTTAAATTCAAATTGGGATTCGACCTGCCAGACCGCGCCGTATATTCAGTATTGAAGCGCGCAACTTGACTGTCCCATCCACTTTATACATATCCATTTCATGTTGCAATTTGTCCGTTTGCATTCCGATGTTGTGTAACTCTGCTCAAAGTCATTGAATTTGCAGAAGGGACTACTCGTAATACTCCTGACAGTCGTTCAGAATTTGTAAGCGATCGCGCTGATCAGTGAGCTCATTACATTTAAAGCCTAATTCGGCCAATTCGCCTTTCAATTTGATTTTGAAAAATATAACTGATTTTATCTTTTTCGTGGGCATCGCGCTCGCTCACAATACTTCTATAAGTTTGTTTGCAATTTTTGTTCCAAATCACGAATAGTCGTTCTGAGACTTACGATGTATAAAGTAAACAAATTAGCAGCCAAATTAATTACAGTTTGATAGATATAAAATAAATATAATTATTGAGAAGTGTATAGAACCTACAATACGCAATGGCGTGAAGTTATGTATTGTAAAAAAGCCAAACGCGGGACGAAAGTACGAGTGAAAATTAATATTGTATGACATTTTATAATACTTAATTTTGAATAAAGTGCCATTAAAAAATGTGTTACATTGAATAAGAAATCACAACGCTCGAGATTCAACGATTTATTTAATTTTGCAAAGATAATCGTTTCCTTAAGTACCTACCTCACAAAACTACACAAAATTTGACGAAATTATTAATGATTAACGTAATTGTTAAAATAGACATCGAAACAACAAGATTAACATGAACATTAAAAAGATTGTAAATTCATTACAAGAGAAAAATAACACAAATGAAAATATCTATTGTTGTCTAAAGGTGGACCGATTTAATGAGTCCTCGCCGCGCGCACGGGGCCGGGCGGGGCGCGGGCGGGGCGCGGGCGGGGGCGCATGCGCGGTACACGAGAGGCGAAATGCGCACTAGACCGCTGTTAGATATGTGACGTTATAGGTACATAGTGGATGACGGTGATTATTTTGAAATTTTGAATGAAACAATTATACTCTATGTAGGTAGATGGTGATAGTTTTTTGTTAGAAAATTGTTAAATGAGTTATGACAAGAATGCGCCTGCCGCCCGCGCTTCTTTCGGTCCCCTCAGTCGTCCCCCGCGCCCCGTTCCGCGCAGGTGACGATTCATTAAAGCGGTCTACCTCTAGTTCCGGTAATTCCAAGTAGTCGTAAGACGTACACGTCAGTCGTGGCAGCACACAACGAAGTTCTGTTGATGATTTCAATGCCGAGTCGTGATATAGATTTTGATCCTTCTTTGTACGTTACCGATAGCCAACCACATTTTAATTCTTCAACTATACTGGGCACGATGCCTAAGATCTCTAGAATTAGAGTCAAAGTTGACAAACATCCTGGCTTATATGTTAAAGTTACAACTTGTATTATGCATCTATAATAAAAGATCTAAATTATTCCATAAAGATTATTTTTTTGTCAAAGAAATACAAAAAAAAAAGTAGGCGAACAGTCGGATCATCAGCATGGAAACCATTCGTGCAGCCTTTAAGTCTCACATAAATAGCGTCAGGTCCAATAATCGACTAAAACTCGTTTGTTTCTCAATTTTCCACATTAAATCATTTAATTGTGAAGCAAATTATGTAGTTTTTTTTTTTTATAATAGCCGGTTTCTCTAATGAGCGAATTTCGCAAAAAATTCTTTTAAATACTAATAACTCAAACTTGGGTGACAGTAATTTTTTAGTAATATAATATATTTGCACAATCCATTTTTTACTGTTTTAGCGCGTTTGTGAATAACTGTTGCCTTCGATGTAAAGAAATTCATATCTCCACGCAATGTGAGCAGCAGGTATATACCGACTTACAGGCACGCCACCTACCGGAAATGGCAGGACGACTGCTCGGTACCTGATTAAATTAAGTAGAATACTTTTTTAATACAATATTCACTCGTGCACTATGTATTCGCTATATGCAAAACGTATGATGCAGGAAATGAATTAAACGGCAGTGTACGCTGTGGTAGAAATGCAAAAATTTGTCAGGTTTTAATCACTACTGCTGAAGCACACCGCCCTCGACTTTGTTATTTCAGAGGGGGGGACTCGGCCTCCAGCCCCCGCTCCGACCTAGCGGTGGTCGAAAGCTGCCGACGACTGTCGTTACCGATACGATGACGACATCGGTTAAAATTGCTAGTCTCAATAAATTCTATAACTCCAAAAATGTTCGTAGATGATTACGAAATGGATGTATAACGAAAGTTAAGGTCATCAGATAGAAAAGTTTTTTGTCACTTTTTTGCAAGGTATGGATAAAGTTTTTGACGTGACAACGTCTTAAATTAGGTTGCGGCTGGGAGTCACTTATGAAAAAGTGTAACGCTCGGTAACGTTACGATGAGTCACCGAACGAGAGAGAGGCCCGCCGAATGCCTTGCGTCTCTCTCCCACTCAACTATGATCGGTCTGCCGCGCGCGCAGCACTAGAGAATTAGTGCATAGCTTGCAAATGTATTGCAAGTTATTGTATGTATATTTGTATATAAATACGTATGTATGTGTAAAGGTAAAAATAAAATTTTGTTAATATGAAATTCAGTGCGAGATTCTTTGTATAAATTAATGTTTTAAATATAATTCTTTGTATAAATAAATGTTTTAAATTGTTACTATTATTTCATCCTTCTTCCTACTATACGAATGAATATTCACATTAAAATGATTTTACCATTCAAAGTCGTTGTCACGTAAAACTTTCGCCCGTATACCGACTTTACAGGCAACCAATTTTTTTTCTTAATATATGAATAAAATGATCTTACCTAGATTATTTTCGATTTTTAACTCCCCACTATGAAAATTCTTCAAATATTGATGTTATAATCCAAATCCAAATTCGAAATATCTCCATTTTTAGGTGATAAAGTTACCTCCCGTATAAATACCTCATAACGTTTAAAGGATTTACAATTTTTTAATTTCACCACTTTCTTTTCAATTACCACTCGCTCGTGAGGCAGTTACCTTTCAAAAAGAATGAACAAGAAACTTGAGGATAGCTCTTTTCAAACCAAAATTATATAGAAATACAATTATACACACAATCATTGCAAGAAAAACAAACCCGTAGAGAGTCCAGCTCATTGTGTCCATTTGTGCTCTAAATATTCAGAGATTGTATTAAATCCTCTACCTCAAAATGTTTGCTTAATCAATATTTTAAATTTGTATAAGGGTAAATTTATTGCATCCTCAGGAACCTTATTAAACGCATTTTAGGATCCTATGAATCTATTTTTGCATGCGTACCTGCGTGTGTATATGTACAAGCCTCTCATGACTTTTGAAAGGATTTATCAATCGAAACGTATTTTACAACATTTAATGGGGCTCCACTCAACCTAGAGTTCCTAAAATGTTGAACTAATTCCATCTGGTAGATAGATTTTGAGGAACCTCAAAGGTAAAATTTTCAAAAAACTTATTTTCGATATAACTTTTAGACTATTCTACCGATCGATATTAAAATCTAATCTATATTTTTTCTTTAGCAATCGCGTCAACTGCCGTAAACAATATATAAAAATTGGTTGATTTGTTCAAGAAATATTATTACAGAAAAATTTTTTGAGTGTTTTTTTTTATAATATTTTGTAAACTACTCTATCGATAAATTTCAAAGTCTAACCAGCTTCTTTTCTTTAAGCAACAACATCGCTGAATGTAAACCTCATCTAAATGAATTTTTTTCCTTCGAGCATATCATTATTAGGAAATTCGAAAAAAAAGAGTTTTGTCAGAATAACTTGTGAATTCTTGAGGGATTAATATTGGGAACTCTATTATTTTTCAACGCTCATAAAACTGCATCTTATGTCGTAATGGTGAATGAAAATTGAACAAAGCATTCCATAAATATCTTTAAAAAACTGGCCAAAAGTATTTCGGACCATGCTCATTGTAGAGTTCCAAGGCTATTCTTATAAAATAAATGCACTACAGATGAAAAAAGTACGTTGTTAAACTTTTTCCATGTTTCCCGCATAGAATAGTTATAACCTCTTTAGTTGCCTATAACAAAAAAAAAACAAGTAGGTATGTCAACAATTACTATTAAACTAGTGTACACTAAAGTGCATCAGTAAAACCGGGTATCTTCTTGGCTTTTACGTCCTTTTGTTGATGAGCACAGGTTTTCGACAATAACTCAAGAACGGTATATCCGATCATGTTCAAAATAATTTTCTTTGAAAGTATTTACTAAGCATTATTTCAATAATTTTTTTCATATTCTTTATAGGTACGGTTTAAAAAATAAAGGGGAGTAATAGAATTTATGCTAATTTCGGAGCTATTATTCCCGAAATTATTTACGTAATCAGGAAAATGACTTATCAACTTTATAATATTTTAAAAGAACTGTCAAAATATGTGCCAGACATTGATGTTTGCTAAAAAAAATATTTTATCTTCTGTTACATGTATGAAGTGCCCCCTAGAAACATTTATTTTTGTTATTTAACCACCAAAATAAGTAGCAGCTTATACAAGACGCCTACACAACAAATTTCATGTAGTGTTTTAATAAAATGCTTGTTACATATGGACGGACGGATGAACAACACGTAACTATAAGGGTTCCGTTTCTGCTATTTTGGTTCGGAAACCTAAAAATAGGGCTTTTTAAACATTAATTTAGATTGCTTTTTAAATTCTATTTAATTGATTATTAAATAAATATACAATGAATTTAGAGGATTCGAAACGTATTGTAGCTACATGTTAGAGCCCAAAAGCTCAAAAAACAATAAAATTTATTGCTATTTATATTTATGAACGCTTTAGGCTCGAAATTGTTAAAAGTTTTAAGAATGGCTTGCAAGATCAACTGTTTTTCAAATTTTCGAACTCGAAAAGCTCAAACACTTACAGACAACTATATTTCTGAACTCAAGGTGCTCAGAAACATGAATAAATATCATAGCGAGAACTTTCAGAGACGGCCTGTAGAATCAACCATTTTTCAGATTTTTTGGATAGCAATAAAGACGGACAGAGAAGGGCATGTGAATTTTGAAAGTTTGTTAGAATTACTAGAGGAAGTGAATTTGTAAGGATCCGTTTTGTCCTAGTTAGATACGAAAACTGAAATTCGGTTAATTGCCCGTTGGCCAATTGTTAAGAGGTTTCTATACCATAAACCATATCATTACATATTACGATTTTTACTCTGACCTAAATAAGGTTGTGGTAAATGTGACATGGTACCCGAGACTGGGTCCAGAGCAGCTAGCTCACGAGTGCCTGCAAACAAAAAATAAAACGTAGAAAGAAGAACTTATAAAATATAGTGTAAATGTGTCAAAATGTGAATGCAACTTGGGTCGTCGGTGTAAATATAGCCAGCTTATTGAACGATAATGTCTGATATGTGACAGTGATGGACAATATCGCAAATCAAGTATAATAATTCAATATAAAACAGCCAAAATTTTTTATTTAACTAAAGAATCTATGTAGAAATACCAAGCTTAGTATAAAAGAGCAAAACTATTCGGTTACTATATGAGAGCAATAGTTGTACACTCTTCTAATATTTAGGATCGGTTGGGATCAATAAATTAAGTGGCTCGATAAGTGGGCTCTTTTGGTGGGTAAGAGCCCATAATTGTCCTGCTCCTACAATTTTTACTAACTGCAATGCCTTTATTTTTAAGACTCCGTGACTCAAAAGGAAAAAAAACGGAACCCTTATAGAATCACTTTGTTTTTCGTCCGTCTGTCTGTCAACACCCTTTTTCTCAGGAACACGTGAAGGTATCGAGCTGAAATTCATATCAAATACTCAGTTCTATTGTCTCTTAGAGTTGTGAAAAAATAAAACTTCTAAGCCAATGCATTCAAAAGATACAGCCGTTTATGCCGTAATTTTTCGACACGCGCAAGGGAATCAAACCCTACAGGGTACTTTCCGTGAACTCAAAATCTTGAAATTTGGTACGAAGCAACGGCCGTTAGCACAGATAAAGGAAAAATTATGAAAACCATAAATTTTTAGTTATATCATATAATAAAATATTTTAATAATTTTAAATTTACTACACCTTTCCTCATGAACGCGTAGAGGTATTAAATTGAAATTCATATCAAATACTCAGGTCTATAATACCTTTAAGCTGTAACAAAATCAAACTTCTATGTCAACGCAATCAAAAGAAACAGCAATTTAAGGCGCATATTTTAAAACTCGCAACTACTCGCAAGGGAATCAAATCCTAATGGGTACTTCCAGTCGACCTAGAATCTTGAAATTTGGATGAAGCAACGTTTTATAGCCTACTTAAAGGAGAAATTCCGAAAACCTTAAATTTTTAGTTACATCACATAATTTTTTTTTAATAATCATAAACTTATTACCCTTTTCCTCATGAAACCGTAGAGGTATCAAGTTGAAATTTATATCAAAACCTATATCAATTGCCTTAAAGCTGTAAAAAAAAAATTATAAACATAATTGTAGTTAGCGCATTGACCGCGACTTATCTCTATGTATGGGGAGGGGACAACATTGTATCGCGAATGTACGGCGCTATCTTAAGGATGCCGTGACCGATGGATCGTGTAAAAGATATTATTTAAATAACCCAGGCGCTGCAAACGGCCATTGCGAATGCTTGCATTTTGAGTTGTTTAATGTCAGAGTGAGAACTGTATATAGGTCACCACAATGTCAAATTAATGTTGCAATACAATGCATAAATACAACAATATACGGCAGCAATCTCAATAGGTATACTTCATATTCTCGTCTGATTGTTGTGGGAGACTTCAATATCGATTTTAGAATGAATCCAGAAATGAAATTTCCACATATTTTTCATCCATAAACATGTTTCCGTTAATAAACACTAGCACTACAAGAAGTAGTACAACTATTGATAACGTTTTTTCAAACTCTAATGGTCAAAGTGGTACTATTCATAACTTTTTCAGTCACCATTTAAAGATATGGTTTGAATTTAATACTTAATTAGTATTTTTGAACCAGATTTCTAAATAGTGATCAAAAAACTTTGTAAATAAGTAACTTTGATAAAAGAACTTTTGCAAGACTGCTGCAAGGCTAGTGTAGGTATTTCAGTTATATTATATAATAAATGATATGTGTTAATGTAAAATAAAAGATTACTGAAACGATAAATAGAACTTTGTTTTAAATTTACACTCCTCCAGTTTTTCCACATTGTAATGTTATAGATTTCATTTTGCAATAAAAATACCATATGACTTGATTGTCGTGATTGGTGAACTTTTACTTATATACCTACAGATTTGTACTGAACATAAAATATATATATATACCTCTTTACTCATCCCTGCCAAATGAACATAAAGTGAAAGTTTCTTGTTTAAATGTGCAGATCACTTTCCTCCACGTGTACCATCACGCGGTCATGGCGCTGTACGCGTGGAGCTACCTCAAGTTCGCGGCCGGCGGGCAGGGGGCGATCCTGGCGCTGCTAAACTCCGCCGTGCACGTGGTCATGTACACCTACTACTTCCTCTCCGGTCTCGGACCACGCTTTCAAAAATACCTGTGGTGGAAGAAATACGTGACTAAGATGCAACTGGTCCTTACTTTTTTTTTATTATCATTGTTCATAATTTTCGTTTTAATATGAATTTACGAGGAAGACAGTAATTTTGACATCTTTCAGTAACTTTAGCGGATAAGAGACTACGATCGGACGTGAGAGAAATTCTGGATTTGATTACCGCAAAAGAAAAGAATTTTATCGTCAATGTTCACAACTTTACCCTAGAAGCTGGAGGATGTACACACAGATAATCCTTAGGTTGCATCCTCATCCTTAGCCTGAATTTTTTTAAATTTAAATTAATTAAACGTTATTTTTAAAAAAGTAATTTCGTACTAAGAAATAATTCAAAATTTGTCATATTTAACATGTGGATATTTCATTCAGTAATTTAAGCTTATCATCTCCTAGAAGATTGGAAAGAAATCACAAATTTCTTTATTGCAGAATCTTTAGATGAATCCTTGAATCCTTTTGTTATTTCGTAATTCTATCATCTTTATGTTTTTTTTTTTCTAATATACCTCCTTTTATTTCCTCCACAAACTTATATCGATTTTTCCAGTTCCAGCTATTCATACTGTTCGATTTCACTTCAAATTTCCTTTAATCACTCTATATACTTATTTCTCATAATGGGATTTTGAAGTGTATAAACGTATTCATTGCAGTTCGCATGGCGTTACGAGCACAAACATAAAGCTTTAACTTCCGAGAAATGATCCATGGCATCGTTAACGCAACTGAAGTCTATTGCGTTCGCGACTTTGTTCCTTGGCCGATCATCCAAAATTCTAGTCTGTTACACGCTTATCATTTTTTAATCGCCGTAAATAGATTACGTACAATAACGACGTGACGACAACGGTCACGTCCGAGACCTACGGCTTAAGGCACTTCCAGTCGTGGAAGGAATGATGAATGGGACGGACAGACTCGAGAGTTCTGATTTCGTTTGACTTTGTATCCCCTTCTTAAAACACAGACGAATTTCCGTTAGAAGAGCACTCTGCCAAGTAATTCATTACATAAAATAATTACAGGTGCAGTTTATGCTGATGTTGGCGTACTGCGTCTGGACGCACTTGACGCCACGATGTCAATTCGCAAACAACTTCACTTACTTCATCTGTACCAACGTCAGCATATTCCTCCTGCTGTTCCTCAATTTTTACTCCAAGAGTTATGTCAGTGCAAACAAAACGCCGGAGCAACAGATTAAAGAAGCTTTCGAGAAGGGCAAAAGCGGAATCGCTGTAAACTCACGCAATGGGCTATGTAAAGGCGGCGCGAACAAATTACCAAATGAAATGGTAGATGAAAAGTCGTACGAAATGGATTTAAGCTATTGCAATGACAACGCTAACAGCGAAGTGTTCATCACCAGACGAAGTACCAAGGCCGCCTACGCCTCCGAGTGCGAGTTCAGCGATGTATTGAAAAAATGATTTTATATTTTTAAAGAGTACGGCTAAGGCGCATTGGCAGTGAAAGCTGACGCAGTAGTCCTTGTGTCCTTACTTAATGATAAATAAAATTAATTATCTATAAGATTAAAACATAATGTGGAAAAACTCGTATGTTATATTTAGTATGGTTGACAAATCCAATTCTAGATTTGATTGAAAATCTACTTCTATGTGATATTAGAATGTTTTGATATTTGAAATGTAGTAATCAGATTAAAATTTTGTACAAAGATTGTGTCAGACATATCAAATAATCCTTTTTAGTAGGCTTTTAATTTTTTATTGGGTACATAACATTTGAGCGTTAAACGGTTATTGCAATAAAAGAATATGAACCAAAATTTTATGAATAAGACATTGATATCTAATAAAGTAGTTTCACATATCATTATTACACATAAATCTTAGTGAGATTTATTATATTTTTTTGCGTTATCTTCTTAATAATAATTCTAGTATACGTATAATGTATGGGTCGCTGTACAGCGGCTCAGTTACTCTAATCTAAAATGACCTAGCCGGGCATCACCAATAGGTCGTATGAGCGGTGGTGGCGTCTAGCCCGTATCGTCGTGACATAAAAGCTACGTCAATCAATAGCACGCGTAAGCGCGTGGCGTTCCGCTTACCAGTGTTTATTACGTCACGACCATACAGGCTAGAATAACCAGATCGCTTTATGTAAATGTGATTGGCCCCTGGTATCCGCTCTTGACGACCTCTTCCAGTTTGAAGTCGATATACTTCACTATTGAACGAGCCAGGTTAAGCTAATTTGTGATTAGTGTTGCATCAAACCACACTCGTCCTATTTAAATACTAAATAAATTATTTTGTAAAATATAAACCAGTTCTGTTTTCGAAAATAAATCTGGGATAACTATATAAAGTGCATTTTGTTTTCCATTTTAATTTCCTCATTTATTCAGTCGGGGAAAAAGTTTTTTCGTATTTTATAAGTAAAAATTGCAGTAAAATATCATTGGTTGTGCTGTTTGTGTCTGGCTAGTATATTGATACCAATAAAAAAATAACATTAAAAATTAAAAAAGTAAAAATTGGTTGCCTGTAAAGTCGGTATACGGGCGAAAGTTTTACGACAACGACTTTGAATGGTAAAATCATTTTAATGTGAATATTCATTCGTATAGTAGGAAGAAGGATGAAATAATAGTAACAATTTAAAACATTTATTTATACAAAGAATTATATTTAAAACATTAATTTATACAAAGAATCTCGCACTGAATTTCATATTAACAAAATTTTATTTTACCTTTACACATACATACGTATTTATATACAATATATACAATAACTTGCAATACATTTGCAAGCTATGCACTATTCTAGCGCCAGCGCGCGGCAGACCGATCATAGTTGAGTGGGAGAGAGACGGCATCTGGCGGGCCTCTCTCTCGTTCGGTGACTCATCGTTACGTTACCGAGCGTTACACTTTTTCATAAGTGACTCCCAGCCGCAACCTAATTTAAGACGTTGTCACGTCAAAA